>CAIGRP010022974.1:0-32101 GCA_903798385.1 Fraxinus cuspidata | reverse complement strand
GGCTCGATTTTTTTTTTTTTTTTCGTTTGTGTGAGACAACTGCCTGACAAGCATGCATCTACTTCTAATTTTCTTTTTAAAGGCTTGGCTCAGGCTCGAGCCTTTCCCACAAAACGGGGATCGGCCCAAGCCTCAGCTCAGTGGTTCCGAGCCGGCAAGCCATTTTATCATCTCTAGTTATTGGACTATTACCTATAAAGAACAAATAAATTATAAAAATACACTTTGTAGTAATCTCCTCCTATAAAATGATGGTCTATTGTACAATTTATATACACCTCAAAATATACAACTATTCTTTACTTTTCTCTTTTCTCTCTATACTTTTCTTCTTTCTATATGGTATCAGAGTCATCTTCTCTTTGAGTTTTGATGTTTTAATATCAAAAACGGAGTTCACTATGCTCATTTTTCTCACCATATTTCTTGTTCTTAGATCCCATCGTTCTTTCATCAATTCCGAGGCTTCTATTTATCGATTTTTTTTTCACTACCTCTAATCGATTTTAGGCTTCCCCAAATTAATCTATTAGAAAGAACATCCATGACTTCCATTTGCTCTGATTTGATCAACATCATTCATTTATCGCTTCCACTAATGATGTTAATATTACTCGCCTATTGATATTATTTTGGATGGCACCAATTACAATATTTGGGCCTAACAGATGTCGATTTTTTTTATTGGTCGTAAAATTGTGGCGTTTTGTTACTGGTGACAAAGCAGAGCCAACAAAAACTGTGGAGTCTGCGAATGAATTTGATGAACGTCTTGAGATATGGAAGCTACCCATTGTAAAGTTTTATCCTAGTTCATTAATACCTCTATTCCTTCTACTCAAAGTCTTATTCCCAAATTTCGGAATGTCAAACTTGCTTGGAATTTTTTGGCAAATCGATACAGTTGCTCTAGTGATGCCGCTCTCCAAATTCAATTGGAGTCCAAGTTATATCAATTGCATCAAGAGCCTGGTCAATCCATTGTCGAGTTTCACTCTCAAGTTAGTAGTCTATGAGATCAACTCTCTCAAGCTGATCCATTTTTGCATGATGATAAATCCGTCGAAATCTTATCAAAGCATTAGGATCATTGACAATTCATTCATTTATGATGTATATTCAAGATGACTTTAAGAATACTATAGACTCGTTGCTTTATCGCTTTCCACTACCAACTCTTGATATTACTCTTATTGAGCTCATTTTTTAGAAGACATGCCGAAGACTCATCGAGTTCATTCTACTGATCTGGTTATGACTACTACACCTAGTTCAGTTGTGGCTGCTTCTTCCAAGACACGTCGTTTCATTTGTCAATGTTACTATAGTAAGGAAGAAGATCATCAGGTTTTTTATTGTGCCAAGAAAAAGGCTAAAGATGCAAGTAATGCTCAGAGAGCTAAGGCACATACCTCTATCCCCAAGATAGTTGCTGCATCTACCAATTCATCAGTTTCAGAGTGTTCCTCTACACCTACTTTGTCATCTCACACTGCAGCTGATCTTGAGGCAAATTGTCCATCAGGTTTTATCTCGCACTCGCACTGCATTGATCATTTCCTCAGGTATATCTTCATCTTGGTTTATTTATTTAGCATGTTGCAATCATATGACCCCTGATTCATTTTTATTGTTTGAGAAGAAATCTGTAAATCCTATCCCTGATATTTACACTGTTTATGGTTCACGTATGTTTGTTAGTCGTGTTGGTTCTATCTTTACCTCTACTATTTCAATTCCTGATACATATCTCGTTCCTAAATTATCTCTCAATCTTCTTTCTATTAGACAATTTGTTAAGCATGGTCTTGTTTTATCTTTTTTTTTTCTAATAAATATGTGATGTGCAGGGTCAGAAGACAGGTCAGCTGGTTGGGGTAGGGCATAAAGTTGGTCGACTTTTTGAGCTTTCATCATTGCAAGTTCCCTGTTCATCTTCTATCTAACCTTTTGCAGCTGTTGTCTCTTCCAATCTTTGACATTCCCATCTTGGTCATACATCTATCTCGTATTCAGTCTTTAACACCTACATGTTACTTAGGAAGAGTTAAGTTTGACTCTTTTGATTGTGTGTCTTGTAAATTAGGAAAACAGAAAGCTTTACCTTTTAATAACAACGACTCTGTTTCTTCTGTCCCTTTTGATTTTATCCATTTTGATATATGGGGACCTGCCCCTAGTCCTAGCAAGGGGGCCTCGTTATTTTGTTGTCTTTATCAATGATTATACACACGTGGTTTTATCTTTTACACAATTGATTTGAGTTATTAAATGTATTTTGTAATTTTAAGCAAATGATAAAAACTCAATTTGATCGCACTATCAAAATATTTTGCTCTAATAATGCCATAGAGTATATATCTGCCTCCTTTCTTGACATCCTTAAAGAAGATGGCACTATTTCTCATTGATCTTGTCTGTATACTTCCCAATAGAATGGTCGTGCAGAACATAAGCACCTTCAAATTCTTTCTCCTCTCAGCCTCTCTCTCTCTCTGAATCCTTTTAGTGAGAAGTTGCTCTTACTGCCATTCATACAATCAATCGGGTTCCCTCTCCTACCATTTCCAATCGGTCTCTTTATAACTTCTTCATGGAAATGTACCAAATTATTCTCTCTTGAAAACTTTTAGTTGTGCTTGTTTTGTATTACTTCCATATCATAAGCGTACCAAACTTGAACTAAAATCTTGTCTCTATTGTTTTCTTGGTTATGGCGTTGAACACAAAAGTTATCGATGTTATGACCCCATCACCAAGCGTCTTCGCATTTCCCGTCATGTTTAGTTTTGGGAGCACAAGCTCTTCACCAATATATCATCAGTCTCATCACATATTTTATTTTCTCATCCAATTTTTGCTGATCCTATTATAGAATCTTCATTAGATTTTGATGCAGGTGTTGAAGGTTCATTTAGTGACCACTTATTGCTGGTTTCTCCTAAGTCTGAGCCATTGCCTGACCATGTCATCACCTCCGAGTCCTCATCCGCTCCAGAAATTCATCGCTCCAATAGAGTAAAAACACCTCAAGCACATTTTAATGATTATTATTGTTTTCCTGCTATCGCTTTTCATGAACCTCGCAATTAACGTAAGGTAAATTCTGACCCTCTTTAGCCAAAAAGCTATGTTTGATGAACTTCAGCACCCCCCTCAAAACTCGAACATAGAACTTAGTTGATTTGCCTCTAGGTAAGTCAATAGTAGGATGCAAATGAGTGTACAAGATTAAGATACAAATTGATGGGTCTGTTGAAAGATATAAAGCTCACCTCGTGGCGCGAGGGTTCACTCAGGAGTATGGTATTGACTACGATGAGACTTTTGCACATGTTATACGTCTTACTTCTTTTAGATCTTTACTTGCAATTGCAGCTATTCCACAATGAAGCCTATTTCAAATGGATGCGAAGAATGCGTTTCTAAATGGTGATCTAGATGAAGGAGTCTATCTCAAACCTTCTCCAATATTCGAGCACTCGCCTCAAACGGTTTGTCACCTTCGAAAAGCTCTTTAAAGTCTCAAGCAGTCTCCTCGAGCTTGGTTTTCCAAGTTTAATCCAGTGTTAGTTTTGCAAGGCTTCACTTCTAGTGTATATGATTATGCTTTGTTTATCGGTCGATCTAATGCTGGTATTGTCCTTCTCTTACTATATGTTGATAACATTCTTATTACGGGTGATAATCTTCCAGGTATAGTATACACACACTTCAGCAATTTCTTAGTCAACAACTTGAGATTAAGGATTTGGATTCTCTTAATTTAGGTCTTGAGACGTCATCCCGCTCAGATGGATATTATCTTTCCCAAGCGAAGTATGCATCAAGTTCTTATCTTGTGCTGGATTAACCGATAGTAAGATTGTGGATAGCCTTTTGGAGACAAACGTCAAGCTTTTTCCTAACCATGGAACACTTTTAGATGATGCCACTCTCTATCGACAATTGGTTGGTAGTCTCATTTACTTGACTGTGACTCGTCTCGACATTTCTTGCGCAATCACCTTGGTAAGTTAATTTATGCATTCTCCTCGCTCTATTCACTATACTATTGTTTTTCAGTTTCTTCGGTTAATTAAGGAGACTTTGTTTTATGGGATTCATTTTTGTGTCCACTCATTATTGGACCTTCAGGCATATTCTGATGCTGATTGGGCAGGTGATCCTACTGATCTTAGCTCCACTACTAAATATTGCTTCTTGCTCTGCACAACTTTTATTTCTTGGAGAAGTAAGAAGCAGAAACTTGTCTCTCACTCTAGTATGGAAGCTGCATTAACTAATACTACTTTTGAACTTTTGTGGCTTCGATGGTTATTACAGGATATGGTGTCTCCTTTACTGGCAGTTCTTATATTTATTGTGATAATACTAGTACCATTCATATTGCCAACAATGATGTTTTTCATTAACGCGTGAAACATATTGAGATAGATCGTCATTTTATTCGTTATCATATTAGGCTAGGTACTATTCTATTACATCTTGTTACTTCTGTTGATCAGCTTGCTGACATCTTCACAAAGGCACATCCTTCTGGACGTCATCGTGATTTAGTTTACAAACTCAAGTTGCATCTTCGCTCCCATCTTAAGTTTAAAGGGAAATGTCAGTATAAAATTTATTAGTATACTAGTAATATATTCCTAATGTAGGAATATCTTCCTAAAGCAGGAATGGTTGATATTTTGTCTTATTAACTTTAATTAGTTAATATTGTTACCTTTTGTAGTCACATCTTTCTCCTATAAAATGACAGTCTCTTGTATAGTGTATACAAATCTCAGCATATACAAATATTATTTCTCTAATTTTCTTATTTCAACGGGATCTACCCAAGTGAAATACATCATATCTCTACAATGTCTTTTTTGGATTGGACTGTGCAGCCGGCCCATTTTTTTTTCATTTTATTAACTATTTAATTATTTTCATTTTTAAATAATATTTTTATTACTTATTTTGCTCTTAATTTTTTTCAAATTTACGTAAATAATATTTATATTGTTTATTTAATTTTTATTTTTTGTTTAAATTTTTATTATTTTTTATTTTCTGGTAATAATTTAAGAATACCTTAATTGTTTTCTTCTTATTATAATTTTTTTTTTCAATTTAAAACACTCTATAATGTTTTTGCGTTATTTTTTTTAAATTTTCTTTAATTTATTTATCATTTTTTTGGTCATAAATTTGTATTTAATTTAATTAATTATTTTTAATTTGTATTTAATTTTTTCGTGCTTCTTCTTTAATTTATTACATCATTTATTTTTTTAGCGTTAATATCTTGCGTTACAATTCGGTTCCCTTGAATTTTGGAAATTGTGTTATTTCTTATCTCTTATTCAATGTTCTAACATTTGAATTTTTACATGATGGCGTATTATTTAGATGCAGAGTTGAGACGGATGGGGGGGGGGGGGAGAAAGTTATTTGGAACAGTAGCTATGAGAGTTTTACTTCTGTGTTGGAGTTGCTCGATAATTGGCATGGAGATATGCTGCAATAGTCCTTCTTGTGGTCTCTGTACCAGTTGCAAGAAGTGCAGCACTTAGGACAGATCATCGATGCACTGCTGTGTCGACTTCTTAGGCTAGTCGACGGCGATGCCCTCCACTTCAATCTTGGGGGCAAGGTCGTTAGTTTCTCGATATTTGAGTTTGCCTTGATCACTAGACTGAGGATTACAAGCGACAAGGCAGTCATTGAAAGAAGAACAAGCTATACGAGACGTACTTCCAGGGATAGGGGACGATGCTTCTACCCCAATTGATGGGGGCGATCAGGGAGTGCGACCAAATGTTAGATAGATTGAAGCTGGCTGGTCTATATCATTGAGAGCGTGATGAGGTACTATCACAAGAAGATTGCCGTCGACATTTTTCATTTGCAAGTTGTTGATGACATCGATGTGTTCAACAACTATTCGTGAGGCCAGAGAAGTTTTGAGGACATCGTACACATCTTCACCAGATCACACTCGAAGCCCAATGGGTCCATGCGTAAGTACGATACATATGGATTGCCCTGGCAGTGCAGATAAATGTTTAGCATAATCAATATTAAACATTATACTAAATTTATATATAATAAGTGTATGTGTTGCAGATCTGGGCATATGAGAAGGTGCCCCTCTTGGGTACTCGATTTACCAGGTAAGGGGAGACACGCAACCCTCGGATGCATCATTGACAAGCATCCCGAGCAGACGTATGTCCGTCCGGCAAACAATTATCAGCCCTCCTCGACAACCTTCAACTGAGTATTAGACACTGTAGATTTATATTTTATGTCATTTCAAAATTTTATCACATGATCATTAACTAGTTGAAATGTCAATATGCTAGCTTGAGGTCCTAATCGAGATGATGTCGTCGATGGATGAGGAGGGTCATGGTCTTGTGCGTGAATTAACCGTTATGTATACTCTACAAGACCAGATATCTGATGCTATCATATAGCGAGATCGGGTATGAGAATAAAAGTTAGTTTGTTTTAACTAAGTTATTAATTTTTAATGTTATTTGTATAGGAGTGCGGTCTAATTGATCGACGATCACCTCTGCTGCCGATGAGATCTCCTCCGCCACCGATGGGATCACCTCCGCTGCTGATGATATCTCATTCTCCTCCATCCAGCACCTTCCCCATGAGTCTCCTGCGCACAGTGATCTGTATGTCCTTTTGACTAGATTTATGGCGAAGATGGGGGAGAAGGTGGGCGACCTACGATGGGAGGTAGGGTGATGCGATGAGAGTTGAGCTATGAGATATTGAGTTTATGTCAAGATGTTGTAGTGCTCCGCAGCCATGTATCAAACCTTGAGGTGGAGGTCATTGTGCTTCGAGGCGATATAGCAGGACTATGAGGGGTTGATAGACGGGGTGAAAGAGAAGGTGATAGACAGGGCTACGGAGAGGGTGATGGAGATCGAGGTCACTCAGCGTTGTGGCCAAATGATGCATTTTGGGCAGTGGCGGCCCCTATGATGGAAATGGAAGTAACGAAGTCGGTGGCGAAAGTGGAGGGAGTGCCAGACCCGGCGGAGGGGTGCCCCCGATGACAACAGTGGCAGTGGCATTGGTGGATGAGGTACCCCCGATGACGGAGAAGAAGAGGACGCCGGTCGTGACAAAGGGTAAGAGACGTGCTGTAACGTGCCAGAGCAGTTAGTCTGCAAGATGTCGAGATTGCCATCACAATATGTCGTATTTTCCTTCACGGTTGAGGCGAAGAGGAGGACGTTCGTCGATGGGACGTATCATAATCTCTTCCGGGAGGTGGACCATACCAAATGAAAAGCATTCGAGACGGAAATGAGAAGAATTATGCCGTGGTAAGTATTTTACAATTTCAGTGAAGTACGCTACGCTAACTCGTCTATACTTTTTTAAACGTTTTTTTCTGTTTCTTTTTTCAGAGATAGCCGCACAGTAGGGGAGAAGACGATCTCAGAGACTTATAAGTGGTTTCATGACATCACCACTTTGAGGAGTTGGCTCGCCAAGAATGTAAGTGAAATAGTCATATTGTTTTTTATTATGTATATATAATTTTTTGTTTATTAAATGAAATAACTCTCTATTTTTTATTGGTGTTTCCTGATGTAGCACATCGACTGGCTATGGACTTATTTGCGTGATCGAGCTCGAAGATATCCAAAATCATTCGACATTCATGGCCGACTCATCGAGTTCATTAGTGTCGTTACCATTGAGTATAATTCTCTTCAACTTATGGGTAATGAGTACATATTGCCCGAATATATGGCCGAGTGGGTCGTAAGGATGTGGCCGAGTGTCAGGGAAAAGTCATGGGGAGAGATGTACGCATATATACATTCAAATGATCGTGAATCATCACTGCATTGCCGTGGGGATCGTCTTCGCTGATGCCACTATATATGTGTACGACTTCGACCATTCCTGTCTTACACAATGCCAACTCGAACATAACGTGGAGCTGGTGCTGTGATCGTTCCCTTGATGGATGCCCGAGCTGGTATGATTATAAAGGACAGACTAGCAATCGTGTGGGATACGATAACGGCGAGACAGTCGAGATCGTAAGTATTTATAATTTTTTTAACTTGGAAACTTAGTTTTTAGCTATATGGTACCGAATAAACACGTTATTATTCAATTGCAGGGGCGATTGCAGCATATTTGCAATAAAATACATTTAATTTTTTAGTATAAGATATAAGGTTGATGGAATCAACCAATCATGGATACAAAATTGGAAAAATAAATTAGCGTGTGATTTGTATGAATTCGAATATGATCCGTAAATATTGTATATTCAATTATTCATTTATTTATGAAATAATTGTAAATATTGGAAAACTCATGTAAACATTGTATATTTAATTGTTGATTCATTTATCAAATAATTATAAATATTGTAAAACTCATGTAAGCATTGTATATTTAATTTTTTATTTATTTATCAAATAATTGTAAATATTGTAAAACTCATGTAAGCATGGGTGAACGATAACATGTAAGTTGTTAATTCTGAGCATATTTGAGTGTATAAGCAATTGCAAGTAAATGTAACTGGAATATTTAATTAAATATTTAACGACGACAATAATTATAGAGATTATACATCCGTTGAATTATTATGTAGAGTAATCTGACTTGTACAAAATCGGCGAGTGTGCTATGTTGCGCCGCACCTACCACACAATATTAGGGAAATTCTCCGATGGATGGTATTCTAGAAGTACGTCTACGTCTAGGAGTACGTGGTCCGATTTCAGATGGCAACAAATTATTAAGTGGGAGAATATGGTCGAGAACTTTCCACTCGACTTCATTTGGTAAAGGAAAAATTATTTTGGCATACGCTGCTCTCCAATAATCAGCCATGTAATAATAACTACATAAGGTGTGTAGTGGAAATCCTCTATGCATAGCCAGTATCACTGCATGCATACATGGAAAACTCTCCAACTGAAACTTTCTACATGTGCATATGTTATCATTCAGTGGTTCCACACATACCTTTCTCGCCACCTCTATAGTCTTGAAGAGTTTATCTTCCTGAGCCGGAGTTATCACACTTGTGCAACTCTGTGATTCCTCACGTCGATCATGAAATCATTGCTGCAGCTTGTTATGAATTTGCTCAATCATTGTGAGAATTGGTAACTTTCGATCCTTCTTGAATAATGCATTGATCGACTCCGCATTGTTCGATGTTATCATGTTGTATCGACGTCCTGGAAAATGTAATCATGCCCAATGTTCGATCCCCATCTCTATTAAACAATCTCATGCAACATGTGATTTACTTTCTATTTCGACCATGAACTTTTCAAACTCTTCAAAACTATAAGCCTTTGCAGCTCTCCTAAACAATGCAATAATGTCACTGTCCATATACTTAGTCTTGAGGTTGCCATGTATATGGTACATACAATAATCATGATGTGCCTCAGGAAAGCCTTCGGCAATACCATTTATTATTGACTATCCCCGGTCAGTTACGAATGCAAGGTTCTCAACGTCCCCAATCGCTTCCCTCAACTTCGTGAAGAATTAACGCATCGCTAAATCATTCTCTCCATCGATTATGCCGAATGCAAGAGGGTAAATTTGGATGTTGGAATCTTTACATGTTGCAATTATCAACTGGCTTTGTATCTAGCCTTAAGGGTTGTACTGCCGACTTGAATTACGATCGCATAGTGTTTCGAAATCATTGAATGCATTGTCCAAGGGCCATGAAGAAATACTTGAAGCGATTCTCGCCCTCCGTCTCAATAAAAAATGTCGATCGAGGATTATTCTTCCCCATATTATAGCAATATCTGGCCAATTTAGCATAACTCTCATCAGTCGAATCCATTATGTCATCTAGTGCACATTCTTTGGCCTTCTAGACCTTCTAATAGCTCATGACCACCCCGTACTCTAGACGAATGTTGTTAATGATGTTCGAAGGTCTGTAGATCATTCGTGTATCCTGAAACTTGTGCATTATTTGTCGACCATGAACCATGCTTGGTCCTGCCTATGATCATTTCGACGAATACTCACTTTGTAAGTATGTTCCCGTGCATATTTACAAATTATAAAGAACTCATTCATATCCATTTTCGTCGCTCACAAATGCCAATGACAACTGCCGTCAATGCAGATAATTGTGTACGTCGACTTGTTTGATTTTTTCACTTTAAACTCAAAATTGTGTTTCATAGCAATCCGGTGCACAACTTCCCGCAAATCTTTCTTTGTTTCAAACAATTGCTCAACATATAAATCTTCATCATCAGGAACTACACGCGAACAATTAGAGGTCTGTGTACTCGTTCCAGACTGTGAGCTCCCACCCGACTCATGTCTTCGACGGGATAAAGCACTCAAATTCTCATTTGTAAATTCATTTTCATTCTCTCTCTCTTGAACTATCGAGGGAATTTTGTGCGTAATAGTGAGGAACAACTGTATCGGAAATAACCACATCATCCTCACAAGCTATCTCCACTATATCCCAAAAATCATTTACATTACAATCCCCTCCTTCGGGATCTTCGTGTTCACTCTCAGGGACATTCTTCTTCGCTAAAGTTATGCAAATAAAAGTAGTGTGATTTTGGTTCAATTCAATTAAAACCTTGATTTCATCTTCAGAAGTAACCTTCACATGTGGAATTGAAATGGATGTATGCTCGTTGAATAGAAATCTAAATCTCATGTCGTACTGAGAGGGATCGACGTTGAGCTTGTTCTGTATATCATGGTACATTTTTGCATATGATGCACTCGATGTCATCACAATTGAAATCACACCATGTCTTTCACTTGTCCATTTCTAGAACCATTGACCATTTTCATTCATTTCAAATTTCCCAAAGTAACAAATCGGGACTGCAGCTGATCTCATATCTGCATTAAGAAATATAATTTATTAAAAAAATTAAATTAAGGGGAGAAAAAGCGTCGAGCGTTTTCAGATGAATTTTTTTCTCGTTTTTGTTAAAAAAAATTTATAGATCCATTTAAATTCGTGAATTTTTTATCCGTCTATATCGAGATAAGATTTAAAAATTAAAACAGTATACCAATTTAACGAAAGCAAAATTAAAAATACGAAAATATACTTATTGATTCCAAGTGATGGCTATAAACAATATTTTCTTGTTGAGCATCTGATAAATTTTTGAGATTTCAAGTTTGAAGCACATGAAAACTGAAACAATTTTTATCTGTGTTCGAATAAACAAATAAAAAAAAGTGATTTGATTTTAAAATTTTACGTTGGAAGTGTTTAAAATTCTTTATAACTTAAAAATTGTATTATTATCTTTTAAACAATATCATATTTTTGTAATTGTATAACATATTTAAGGATAATTTTGACTTTTTACGCATTAAAAGGCCATTGTGACAAATGTTTTAAAATTTTGATTAAAGTAGTTTACGTGGCCAATTTGAAAATACCCCACCCAATACGTGACTCCACACGTGCACTTACATGTTTGAATGTAACGCTGAAGATGATTGCCAATTTAATTTTATGCAGTTCTCATACTTCATTCTTTTTATGCAACTTCACTACACATTAGACCATTGGGAAATATGAACCTGAAATTGAACCCTATCTTCTCAATTATTGGCACACAGTCTATTTTTTCTAACCACATCTTGTCAACATCTATTATGTCAGTCTATCGGTCACCTACTTTCTGAAAAAGTAGCATTATTATAAATAAAATAACTTTCTAGCTCAAAAGTCACAACTCGCGTGGTATCCAAAAAGAAAACAATCTTAACTTTTATACTATGAAATTGAGAGTTGTTATCAGCCATATATACATCCAAAACGTAAAACTTTTTTTTTTTTTTCCCCTTGGCGACAGGGTAGAGGGAATGATGACAGGAGGACATGTAAAAATGTTATAGAGACAAAATGTGACCGGCAGAAATGGTGCTATCTAAAATATCGCAACTTTATGGTGATAGCCCATAAGAAAGTTCGTCCAAGTAGCCTGCTTATTTTGCATTCTTATACATGCTGTCAATAACATTCTGCAAACAAAGTAATCGTATAAGGAACATAGAAATGGTGTGCATTATCATGGGTAACAAAATTTGGCTTGAAAATACGATAACACCAGACAATTTAGCTATTTGATTTGGGTTGGTAAGAATGGTAAGATGCTCGGAAAATGTAGAAAGTTCCTATGTGCCTCAACGATAACACCGGCAACTTTCAACAAAAGAAAATATGCTTCACAAATTTGAGTGAGCCCACTAATATCAATGGAGAGACAAAGGAGAATGGTCGGAGAAGAGAAAAACCAAGCCATGATTGCAGACACGGCCTTTTTAAAAAAGATGGCAATTTATTAAACCAGAAACAAAAAGCATCTTATGATCTACTTATCCTGGTCATAGAAAATCTACCTGGTAGTACTTGAGCAACTGGGGCCTTTTCTTCTTAAATGTTGGAGTGAGAAGGTCTTGCTCCATGTCAAATGGTTCCGGATCAAGGTGTACTGCTTTTATGAATTCAAAACCCTTTAACTGTCAAATATGTAATAGAAAAGTTTAGAGAAGCATTGAAACTTCCAAAACAATTTTCTTCTGCTATACTTTCAGCAACCAGCACAAAAGACAGAAGTCTACATGATTGAATAAAAATGGTAAAAGGGGAAAAATACCTTCTTTTCCTTTCCAATCTTTGAGAGCTCTCCAAGTAGGTATTCTTTCACTTTCGGATTCCGACAAAGGGCATTGAAGTCCCCAGATATACCATTCTGTTCCGCAAACCGTTCAACTGATTGTTTGCTTGGGTTGATTACAGCTACAAGAAAAGACTCAAAGCTGTTCCCATATATCCATATCTGCAGATTACTAAATGTCAATGCGAGAAACAAAATCTCAATCGAGATAATGTATCAATAATCAAATGCCCCAAAATCACAATATTGCATTTTACATAGACCATTTCTTTATCTTCTTTTTTCCCCCTGAATGTCTGGTTTGCAGATAGATATCATAGAGAAGAATATGCAACTTGTATTATGCATGTGTACATAATTGTTTATCTATCGCAACAGTTGACACACATACTGATTCAATATCGGGAACTAGACCATAAATATTCTCCAAGTTTTCCACGGCAACATATTCTCCTTGAGAGAGCTTGAAAATGTTCTTCTTGCGATCAATAATTTTCAAGCTTCCATTTGGTTGCCACTCACCAATATCCCCTGAGAAAAGAGATTTTTATAAAAATAAAGATGAAAAGAAATTCAAAATACTGCACCGCAAATTGAACTAGTGACGGAACAAACAAACCTGTGTGGAACCAGCCATCAGTCAAGACTTCATTTGTAAGGTCCTCACGTTTGAAGTAGCCGGAAAATAAGGTATCTCCCCTTATGCATACTTCTCCGCGTGGAGTACTTGAAAGGGCATTATAATTCATTTCGGGAACAGATTCTAGGCGCACATCCACATTGGGAACTGGAGGACCCACTGTACCTAGCATGTCCATCTCATCTGGTATAGATACGAATGTACCAGCACAAGTTTCTGTTAAACCTATATCACAGTAGAGAAATCAAGTCAGATACCATCTAGAGCTGGAAAATACGCTATTACAAGTGCCAATCAATGAATTTCCAGGTTCAGGAAATCAGCATTACACCTACACAAACCTATATACTACAGGCGACAATTTATGACATTTAAAAAAAATCTATCCTTTTGTCCCTTAAAAAAGAGTGTCTTACTAGAACACAATTAATGATATATTGTATAATAAAGCCGCAAATAATGGAACATGTGCTCCACTCTACATTTTAATTTCCATATAAAAACCAGAAAAGGAAGGTTTACACTTTATGAACCAGAGCTATCTTACAAATATTAGGGAATCAGGATAAGAAACTGGTAGCATTATTTAGGGAAAAAACAATTCAAAAGATAAAATATAGCTCACTAGTATAAAAAATATAAACATAGCATTTAAACTATTGCGGATTAACCTATGTTGAAATTCTCAGCTGACACCTCTATGGGAATAATAACATGACATCTCGATTCCATATCGCGAAGCAAGGGGGGAATTATTAATTTCGAAGTGTTGAACAGATAAAAATACACTTCACTAGGAGCAGGAAGTCACTGTAATATGAACAAAGAGAAAAACATCCAATATTGGCAGACATAACTTGATAGGATGAAAGCAAAATACCGTATCCTTGAAGAACATATGAACATGACACTACTCGTAGATACTCTTCTACATGAGAGGCAAGAGGTGCTGCTCCAGACAAAATAAGTCGTACCTTGCCCCCTAACCCCTGTTTTACCTAAAAGAGCACGCAAAGGAAATGCCAGTTATATTTTCGCAGAAACGTGGAAGAATATAAACAAAGGCATAGCAGGTCCATACAGCATATATTCACTACCTTACTGAAAACGATTTTGTCACAGAGTGGAGCAGCTTTAGAATGTTTCAGTCCGTTCCTCATATTACGTAACTTGCTGCGTAAATTTTACATGCATATTAGAACCATAGAAAAACATAAATGGTTAAGGATTCAAGAAATAGCCAAACATTTCAAGTTGAAATAGACTGACAGGATATTAAATAGAGTGACAAATTAGTCAGAAGTAGCATTGAGCACCACTTTGACAATTTACTTTGGCTTGATTTGCTCAAGCCAGCAATCAGTTCCTTTGGTAATGGCCACTCAAGATATATAGGAATTCAAGTTCAATTTGAACTTCCACTTATTAGTCTTCCTCCATCAAGAACAAAGGAAAGCTAAAACAGAACTTACTAAGAGTATGCAAAATTAAACAATGTTTGTCTAATGAAACCCCCAGCGGCAATCTTCTGTTGCAAACCTGAAATAAGCACAGAAATCAAGGACAACAAAATGCATGTAACAGTCCAAAGAGAGAAATTTTATGACTGCTTCGGAGAATAAACAAGCAGAAAGTTGCCTTGTCAATCCCAGAATACATGAATTTTCCATTCCAGATTTTAAATAGTCATCTGCTGCTATTTTATTTGTTTCATTACTAATACCTAACAATTCATTTGACGACAAGCTCTGTAGCACAGACACTTCAACTAGAATAGCGTGTAAGACATGTGTCAGACACTCTGCCATGCCATGGTTATTTTTTTTCTTTATTAGAAATATTATATATTTTAACTCAAAAGTTATAATTAAATAACAAGGTACTCATATTTAAAAAAATTTGATAACAAAAATTAATAAATATAAAACTAAATTTATACTATATAAATGAAGAATTTAATCAACGTGTTGACGACGTATCGTGTCAGTATATTTTTGAAAAATTGCATGTCGGCGTGTCGGTGCTTCATAGATGACAAGTAACTTATTTGCATGAGGATGGACCACTGGATTGAACTAATATAGGTCAGAAACTAGATTTCATTGTCACAGCAGGTTATCTACACTTAAAAACAGTCAAGAAGCAATATCGACATCTAATATCACTAAAATCATCTAGTATTTTTCAACAATCCACAACTGTGTACCAAAATATAAATATCTACAAATTAATAATATTGTTATAAATCTGGATGAGTAAAACAAACCTGAATAAATTCTATCTAATACCCGAGGAACGGCGCATAAAATAGTAGGTTTTAGCTCTCCAATGTCTTCAACCAATAACTTAACATCCTGCAGAGAAGTTACATGATTAAATTTACATAAGCTTCGGTATGACTAGAAAAATAGATGTAGCATTCTTACCCCACGCCAAAATCCTATTGAGGCCCCATGATTGATAAAACACTCTTCGATCACCCGATCAAAGATATGTGCCAAGGGAAGATATGATAGAAATACATCATTGACAGTCAACTGAAAGATAAAAAAGTAAGAAGTTGAAACTCGTACTCAAATAATTTGAAATAATCAGTTACTTGCTGCTTCAATGTTTTGATTGAAATTGGAGGAAACATTTTAAGCCTCTGTTTAAGCCCAGTTTTAAGGGGAAATAGGTTTTGTAATAGTGATTTTTTCGGAGAATGTGTGGTTATACGTAGAAAATATTTTGGGTTTACATGTAAAAAAAATTTATAGGGAGAATGCTGATTGAAAATGAGTTTGGGGAAAATGAATTTTTATAAAATGGGGCTCAAACAGGGGCTATATCTTATTCATCAACTTAATCCATGACAATGTGCTGAAAGTAAATACATGATAGTTACCGATTCTTCCACACTCCCTAGAAGGCGCTTTACTCCAGCTATTAGCGTAACAATACTATTATTTGAAATCATAACGCCCTTGGGATCCCCGGTGGTTCCACTAGTATACATTATTGTACAAATGTCACTTTTCTTTTTCACTGGCAGGTCAAACTGCTTATTATCTCCCTGCAAATTGATAGAGGTGCCATAATTAGGTCAAGCAACAGGTAAGCAATCCACACTAATTAGAAGAGAAAAATGACACAAGTAAAAAATTAGAAGGAAAAGACTATATTCAATCTTATTGGATCAACCAACATTAGATTGTATCATTAAATTAACGTCTGCCAACAATGCGGTATACACAATATACCTTTATATACGTACTATCATTCAGAAAAGAAAGTTCTATATTTCACAAATGCAGGAGATGCTACCAGGAGAAAGATTGTATTTGCTTGTTGTGAATGGTTCATGAAATAAACCCAAGCAATCAAAGATATGGTAGCAACTACACAGCATAGATAAATTGGATTTCACTGTCACCACTTCCCTGCATTCTCACCCCCATACCAAAAATGAAAATTATCCTCCCTGCATAAGTTGCAATTTGCAGTTGCACATACATCTTTAGTAAATTGCTTTATAGCCCTCGTGTTTTATATCTTGGCAGAACTACCCAAAGGACGTAAAAAATTAGAAAAGAAAATGTGGTAGAAAGACAGCCTTCAAAGGCAGCACTTCACAAGTTAGCCATTTTCTCCCAAGTCCCAACCACAAATTTTACTCGACTCCATCAATTTCAGTATCATAAATATTATTGGTTGACTTAACAACTACTGTTGAAATGGAGGAGAAATGAGTTAGATATTTGCAGCAAGCACATGAAGCATTGTGTTTTTCAGATAGAAGGTAATTTATGAATTACAAATTTAGATTGGCAAATAACACAGATCGTCAAAACTTCAGTTTTTTTTCTTTTCTAATGACTATACAAAATCATCAGGGACCTACAAAATTCAGATCCAAATAACAATGTTGTTCGCCTGCCAAGTTTACCGGGCTATGTACAAGTGCTTAAATTTATCCATGTCAAGCTTACGAGTAAATTGTCCAATATGGCCTACATAAACACATAAAATATGCATGATGGACAATCCAGTAACTTTTTCAATCATTCTGCTAACAACAATTCTTCGTGCTGGAAGTAGGACAACTGAACTGGACTTCAATCACTTAGTGATCAAACAAATTTTCCAATGGCTTCTTCAGAGGAGAGAGAGAAATAAGAAATTTGTAATGGATTCTCAAGAAAAGGACCAAGTATATATAACCCATGTACTCGAAGGTAAGAAAAGATCTTTTATAAGCATTTCACATACAGTTGCAGCTCCTAAGCTACAGCAACATGCTTCAGGATTCGTAAGTGATAAATAGTAAAGAATTCAAAATACAATAATCAAAGTTCTCTTTTGTTTAGCAGGCTGAAAAATGAGGAGGAAAATACGGTCTCATTCATGCATTATTGCATTTTTCTATAAACAAGGTTCAACATGCTAAGTAAATACGATATTATAATCTTCCCAATCAAAGTTGACAAAGATTGCTTACATCTTCGGAAAAGAATCCATAACAGCTCAAGCAAGCCTCTAATGTAATGACCTGGCCTCTATGCACAAACCGTTAACTTACATCGCTATGGGAAAGCCTAAGACCATCTTACCCCTAATGGATTTTTGTCACGTTCCCAACATTTAAACACATGGTCTTCCCTTAAGAGAGACTTAAATTAAATCTTGGTTCCAATTGAGCAAGTCGTTTGATTGGTACTAATATTCAACTTATGTCTCTCTTAAAGGGAGGTCGTGTGTTCAGATATTGGGGAACACGATGGAAAGCCGTGAAAGATGAGGGGGTAGATGCTATCTCAAAGCGAACGGTACGTAAGAGAACGTTCGGACACAAGGCCTGGATCGTTACATCTAACTACTGGTATGAGAGCCCGACACAAGCCAAACATTCATTGCATAATGCCTTATTTTAACCAAAATTTCCCCCAAGACATACAAAATAACGAAGCAAAATTATTTAACTTCAGTGGCATGTAATATCAAAAAGAAGCAAAGAAACTTCTACAAATTTCTTAAGTTATAGGTGAGATTGTCTCTCTAAATTTGGCTCATCTAGTTTATATCCCTATTCTCCAACAATTTCGTCTTCTATCCTCACCTATTTGACACCTTGTATGTGAGATATATTAACTTTAAACTTGTATATCAACCTACTATTTCAAGGATTTTCTTACAAGTGTCACTAAAATTTAAGCTCCTACGCTAGATCTATTATCCTAGACTAACTACTTTATCCATCTATTTCCATTAGATTGCAGAAACCTTTACTTACATTTCAACAACTTAGGCCCCAAAGTTCGTGATGCTTATGGATGAAAAGAAATTAGGACAAAATGACTTTGATACTCATCGTAGCCATATTTCTAAGCAATAAATAGGGGCAATGGGAGGTGCAAACTGGAATTACCTAACGTTCAACCTCGTAAACAAAGTAGTTACCTTAAGTTCGAAATGACAGCCGTATGGTAGTTAGCTGAGAAGTTTTCCCACTATACGTAGCAATGAGTGAAACAAGCAAGAAAGAAGTAAAAGGTTGAAATCAAGAGGCTTACCAATAACAAAAAATCATCCCAAGAATATATAGCAATGCCAAATTTTTCAACTTGTTCCCTCTGTTGAGAAGTGACTTTCCCAAAGCTCACAATAGCTAAAACGAAAAAATAAATAAAAGAAATTTTATTATTGCATTTAAATACATGAAAAATAATGAAACAGAAATCTGGCATTGTTGGTGACTTACTTCTTAAGTATTTTGTTGCACTGGGGAGGGTTTTGACCAGCTGCAGTGTAAAAAGTAGATGAAATTTAGCAAATTGTGAACAAATTCAAAATTGATACCTTGCATATTTTTTTAAATACACAGAAAAATGTCAAAACTATTGCAGCCATAAAAAGCCAGACAATTAATTGTTTATGTAGCTATCACTAAAAACAGATAATAGTGAAAACCATGAGTACATAATTAAAATAAAATGGGAACCATAAATAAAAACCAAACAGAAAAATTCGTTGTGCAATCAAATTCCTAAAACTTGGCAACTGTACCTCGGGAAGCTTCTTCTCTTCTACAAAAGCAAGTGTAACCTCCGCATGGCAAATAATGAACTCAATTGCATCAGCACCTAAGCCATATACAACAAAAATTTATTCTCATTGGTATCTATATGGACATGGATAGCCATTGTACATGAGAATCGGTCAGAATCCAGAACCAATAAAAACCTATTGTCTTGGCTCTCTTGGGTGATAACATTACAAAGGCAACCTCACTAAAGATAGAAGTGTCAGAGGTACATATCAACTGATTATGAGTGCGTAAATAGACAGATGCATGCAACAGAAAGGATGATCCATACCTAAGGTGTCATATAAGGGAACACAATAAAGCCCATGAGCATTACATGCCTGCATTAATTTGTTGGTGTTAGAAAAATTGCAGCAAATTCTATACAAGATATTCACATCGACAATTTCATTGACGTCTATGGCAGAAGAAGTTACCACAAAATCAAGAAATTCAGAGAGGTGAAGAAGGCAGAAAGAAAAATAGAAGCAGAGAAATGGAATAAGAGAACATATATGCACACATTTTATTTCCTCCTTCATGTTAAAAAAATTCTTGACATATATACATGTCTGCTCTAGAGTTCCTTGTGTAGTGCATCAGTTACCCATAATTTACAGCACACAGAAAGAACAGAAAGATAAAGGAGAAAGGGAAATGGGTAACAAGTGTATGGAGCTAATAAATCCACAAATGACATGAGCTTTATGAAAAATAAACAAAGGAAATTATAATCTGCAGAAATGCAAAATTTAAGATAAAGAACAGGACATTTATTGATATTCTATTTGGAATAGATAATTGGTTGGTAAACAACATGAATAGACATTATACAATGATACTGAGGGACGATTTCAAAACCTCCCTTAGGTGCCATTTCGAGTGATATCTATAGGTGGTTAACTAACCAATGTAAAATACATGGGCAGAAGCAATAACAATCTTCTGTATTTCTGTGAACATTCCATAACTTAGTTGATGTGAATAAGTGATTAATGCATGTGATACCAAATATGAGCCAGTTGAAAGATATTCAGATAATATATTTTAAAAAAAACAAGAAAAGAAAAGTAAGATCATAAGAGGAGAACTGAAAACTTTGAGAAGACATAATTGGATAGTTTATTAGAATTAGTTCATGTGACCTATAAAATAACAAGGACCTTAAGGACAAAGGAGGTTATTCCTTGCACAATTGATTATAACACATTTTTCCTGTCATGATGATACTTACAACATGATGCATACATGTGCATACATTCAGAGAAAGGGGACAAGCAGAAACAGTAAAAAGAGAGTACCTCCATACTCATAATCCACTCTGGGCAATTAGCGCCATAAATACCACATCGGCCTCCCTATAAATATTATTAAATTGAACAGAAAGTGAGATATTAAGTTTTTTGCATTTGAAATAGTATTTTAAAGAAGACTGAACCTAATCAACTTTGATGAGTCATACCAGGCAGAAGTCAAATATTCAACATAAAGAGGACAACAAAAAGTCAAAAAAGAATAGAGAATACAATGTCACAACTCAGAAATCTAACAAACATTTGCAAAATAAATACATATTTTAATGACCCATAAGTGATGATAACAAACCATGCTTTGTTTGGCAAGTTAAGTACCAAGATATGGCATTGAAAGAAAGAAAGTGAACCCAACGTAGCTGGTTGTCCACAAGGTAACTTTGAAATAACTTTTTAATGGTAGGTACTTCAAAAGAACTTGGGTACAGGAAGGCCTTTTAAGGAGACTATGCATCTTCATGTTGTTTAAAACAGGGAAAGCTAGCTTGATAATATGTATGACAGAATGACAGAAGTAAAATGGAATTAGAACAGGAAAAACCCAGAAGAAGAAGATCAACACTGGCTATTTAATTCACAGGAAGCATCCCAAGACTTTTTATATTCTAATTTGTAGATGGATCCAAATGGGTTGATCATCTGTTTTTACACTGTGAAGTTGCAAGGATGCTACAGGGAGGATGATTGCATGAAGAAGACTCAGCTTCATTTATTCCTCTAAACGTCAATTGGTTTCTGTTTGGGAAGAAAGGCATAGTAACGTAGCTGTCCTTTGGGGTGATATAGACAGAAAGCAATTGCAGAATTTTGAAAGAGAGAAGCAAGTTATTTTTGAATTATGGGAATAGATAAAATTCTTGGCATAGTTACTTATGTAAGGGCCTCAACATCTAAGACATTTGTTCTCAGTTGGAAAAAATACTTCCTGATTTCAAAGGGCATCTAATCCCACCATGAATAATAAATATAGCCTTTTCATTAATAGAATTTCATTTCTTATCAAACACAGAAGACAGACAAGAAAGCAGCTATGAGAAAAAGTTTGAGACACGCTAGGTTATGACTTACTTCGTCAATGCCGCAGCTGCGAACGGAGTTCCCAACTTTGACCACTAAGTCATATACCTCTTTGTAAGTCATCCATACATATTTACCGGGCTGTAAGTGAAAGCAACAACTCCAAGAATTAAGTGTAATACACAACAACCACAAACCATAAACTAAGTCTAATTTCCAATAATCGGGGGGTAGCTACATGAATCCTTTCTTGCCAGTTCGCATCAAGTGAAAAGGGGGGAAATTAGTAGGAAGTCAATGTTACAAGCATGGATGCATAAATTGCTTCTATCATGCAATCTACCTTTCCATCAACAGATTCACGACGACCAAGCATTCTGTTATTTGGATATTTCTCTACTGACAAACTGTGACAGAAAAAGTTCAGATCAATCTTTGTTCAACATAAAGAGTTAAATGAAAAGCAAAGAAGTATAATTCAAGCAGTATATTTATGCAATCATACTGTCAAGTCAACTATTGGAACTAACTCAAGCAAGCAAATTAATCCTTCGTTTCTTTTCAATGGTAAACACTTGACTTGATGATGCAACAATGCATAAACTAGGGCACTAACACATAAGAGGAATAAAAGCATACACCGATTATTCCAGCAATTCTTAGAAAAATAGAAATAGGAAAGTATATCCAATTTGGCTCGGTAGCTCATCACTGATATGAATTTGAATTTATGGTTCAGATCAAAGGTAGCCACTTGAGGCTATGGTGAAAAGTTATCACTGTTACTCTCCTAGCATAAATGGCATGACATATATGTGCATCAAAATCATCAAACTGGGGTATATCCTTATTTGTGCAGTCAAGATCATTGCTTTCATGCTAAAAACTTCCATATTCATCAAAGTCGCTTGTCCAAACCACAATTTCTTTGTTGCTACAATACATTTAGAGGGTGTTTGGTGGAGATTAAAATTAGATTTTTAGAAGATTTTGATAGAAGATTTTCAAATATGTGATTGAAAAGTTGTGGAACCTATGAAAGATGTGGTTAATATTGATTGTTTAACTTTGACTTTCCGGACCAAACAGGGGCTTAATATATATATGCACATCAAATTGTGGTATATCCATATTGTATAGTCAAGATCATTGCTTTCATGCTAAAAACTTCCATATCCACGTCAACTGTCAAAACCGCAATTTCTCTTGTTTCTACAACACAGTTAACATATATATGTTCATCAAATTCATCAAAGTGTGGTATATCCGTATTTATGCAGTCAAGATTGTAGCTTTCAAGTTGAAAGCTTCCATAACTCCATCAAGCTCAACAGTCTAAAATCACAATTTCTTTTGTTTGTACAGCAGAAACTTCAGTTTTGAGTGACGCAGCGCATAAAGACAAACTTAACCACTAGCAACCAGTAGTAACTCAAATCTTTTTGTCAAGTCTGTGCAAAATCAGTTGCAAAATTCCATATTTCACACATCAAATCCTTGACCTTATATAAAATTCAAACCGGCAATTAGACCTAACAGGAAAAAAAAAATCGTTGACAGATTCAACACAACACATCAAAATCCTCTCCACAATTAAACTTCGAATCAAAAACAACAAAATACGAAAATGAATTAATGAATGTTGAATAAATAAATCTCCAGATCACTTTTCTATCGAGAACACAAAAGGTCAAAAAATAACCGGAAAATATCCCAGCAGCTGTCAAGTCCTGGAATCGGTTCCGGAAATCCATCCTTAGCAAAAACACTCCGATAAACTGGTCCCATCGATGGCCTAGCATCCTTTGCTGGTTCCACTTGAACTATAAAATTCTTCCCCGGCATTTCGATCCTTGTTTCCCTCTTTACAATAAATATGTATATATATGAATCTCTGTGTGTGTAAACTTGAACGAGGACGATTGTAAGGACAATCAGGCAGAAGAAATTGGTAGACGGAAGAGAACAGGAGCCCAGTATTATGTAGGGAGAGGAAATCGCCAGCGCAGGCAGTATTTGACTTGAAGAGAAAAGTACATACGATACAATTGCATATGTACGGGAAACTTTTGCTCGAGGTCACTTAATTTAAATATTTGTTTCATGTTAGTCTTCAAACTTTAATTAATTTCAAAATAGCGAGTTAACTTACAACTTTTGTTTCAATTTGAATATTGAATAACGGCTATCTTATGAAAGATAGTGACAAACAGACTTACTTCTGCTAACTACTACATTTATATGGACTGAAAGCTAGTTATAGTAACATACTATCTCGCGCTTCAAAATGAATGCGTGATGTTAATTGAATTTTTCCTCTATTTTGTGTAATTAAAAATTAGATTTTTAATAAAAATTGATGAAATGTGTAGTTAAAAAATTGACAGTGAGTCTCGTGAAGTGTATGATTAAAATTAATTATTATTTTTTACTTAGTTTTTTTAAAATTTTTAATCTATACAAAATAGGAACAAATATATATATTTTTCCTAATGTGGAAGTTCGTTTCCGGTTTAAATGTTTTATCTTTTTTTATGGATAAACTGAAAATGAGTTCGGAATTTAAATCAAAAGAAGTCAAGGATCAAATGATTGAATTGGTGCCAGTCTTTGAGTTGAAGTCTTGGTCTGCTTTCTTACTTTTCTAATTAAAATGGTGATGTTGATTCTCACGTCTGATGACATTGCTTAAATGGTAAAATAATGCAAACTCAATCCATCTTGGTCTTCCTTCTGACATGTCATGAAGACTTGTGAAATGGTCACATTGAAACAAAATTACAAGTTATCTCCTCTCATTAGAATAAAATGAAGTTTAGTAACTAACACGGAATGCACCTATAAATCGGGTGACCTCCAAAAAAAAAATTTCTCGTGTATATACACACGTATGGAGAGGGGTCTCTGTTGGGGACCCCACCCATGAGGTGGAACTGAATATTATGTGGACAGAAGTATTAGTGTGGGACCCACAGACAGTTGGGGGTAGAGTTGAAATTTTCCAAAATGTGGAGATTTTGAAAATTTTTGACCACTATTTTATTGGAAATTGAAGAATTGTCTGTAAATTCTAGATTATCTAATAAATATAGACGGTGAATGACATTTGAATACTTCTTTGTTGCAAAGTTTCGATAATTTGGTCTAAGTCAAATCGTGTTGACTGAGGTAGGGCTTATTTGTCACGCATTATTTTTTTCTTTCTCATTCTTCTACTCATTTTTCACCACACATTCTTTAATAAAATAAAATTTTCCATCACATCAAAAACTTTTCCTTCTTTTTTAACCACACATTATCCATCAATCTACTATTCCAAAATACATTCTTCCAAAATAATGTGGCTCAAACACACCCTTGGTATCGCAGGTTTGTTACCACCTGTGACCAAATTATCACTTCTTTACTTTTATTATTAATATTTTTTAACATATATTTCTAAATATGTAAAGTTTGTTGGACCAATATAATTCAATTCACATTCAAGATAATTTTAGGCCGTCCCTATCTGTGGTTGTGTGTATCGATTGTTTTTTGAGGAGGGTGAAAAGGAGGGAGGTACCAATTTTCGAACTTTTGACCTCAGTTATAAAATAACAATTCTTAATCAATTGAGATAAGATGAATTAATTGCACATATCCATTGTTAACTAATATTTATTTTTTATTTAAAATGATTAAATATTTGAATTTAAATTTGTTTATTTTCTATTTCAAAACATTATCACTGAATAGATAGATTTTTACGTATCAAGTCAAAGACGAATTATAATGATATAGTTTACTTCTACAATAAAAATATAATTTTGTTAACACGGAAAATTTCTATAAATTGGTATGTTTACGACACGATTGAAAAGATTACCCATTTTCAATAGTTTTGGTTGAAGCTCTCAAACAAAAATGGATTTGTATAATTTATTTTTATATGAAGGTTCTATTGATTTTGAAAAAAGAAGGTTCTATCGTGAAAAATACTTTTATATATTATTTTGAATTATTTATTAGAAAAAAAAAACATGCAACGTCAATTAAATGCATCCGTTTCAAGTGGTTGCTTTTGAAGGTCAAGTCACTATCAGTAAGCTACGCAACCAAATTGATACGTTGCGGTAAAGTCTTTATATAATAATACTATTAAATTAAAAGCTTCATGGTCATTATTTTTAAAAATTAAAATTTAAAATAGTAATTTTTTAAAAAATGTGTAATTAAAAAGTAGAGTTAATTTAATCAATGTATCTAAAGTTTGTTATATAATATTAATTGCTCATCGAAATTTAAAAAGTTACTCTTTATTCACTGAACTTTGCTATAGGTTAACACTTGCTAATTAAAATTTAAAAAGTTATTATTTACATGCAAAATATTTTAATCACTGTTTGACAACTATTACTTGAAAACACATTTTTTACATACTTATTTTCAACTACATATTCACACAATAAAATAGTTTATACGTAAACCTAAAACTTTTCTCCACATTTTAAACACACAGTCTTCTAAAAATCACTATTCAAAATATTATTTTTCACAAATAATGATTGTCAAACAATGACTTATTGTGTAAATGTGTTATTAAAAATAAATATGAAAATTAAAGAGTTATTTTAAAGGGATATTAATTTAATAAAAAATATTGTCAATTCATTTTAATTGAATGCTAATAAAAATATGATATATATCGAGCACTTTTGTACTATCCTAGTAAAATTATACGATAATAGAGTAGTTTACTGGCGAATAGATTACTCGATAGTTACTGAGAATACCTATAGAGAATGAACATGATATAGATCATTAGTGTTTTACAACTGTTTCTCCAAAAGAAATCTTTAGAGCACCATAACATTTAATAATTACTCTCTACATGATTTAAAAATTGTACAAGACGTTGTATATACATTGCAAAAAATTAGGGATTATATTGACTTTGATTTGAGTCTTGAAAAAATGTTAACTTTAGATTCATATTTTTCGAAGACAATAGAATTGAAAAAATAGAAGTTGTCAAGTAAAAAGTTCCTTAATATATATTGTAAATTTTTTTGTTGTATTTGATAAATATTGTTTTATATTTTTATTGGATGTTAGAGGATTTTAAATAAAATTATTATTTTATGTTTTTAACTAAATTATTAATTTAATACACCGATCCGAGCTTGGACCGAAATTTTTTATTGTTTAAATGAGATTACTTATTTATCCAACATTCATTTAGTGATGTTTTTACTGTATTAGGGGTGCATAAGAATGGTAATGCCCCCATTTGGTATCCATTTTTTGAAATTAAATTTTCAACTCTACATTTTTTCAATAGAGTAATTTTGTAGGTAGAATCATATTTTTCCTACTTTTTCATTACACGTTCTTTAAAAATTAATTTTCACAAAATCTAATTTTAAAAATCCATACATAACATAGCTATAATGTCATATGTAAATGAATTTATGCCAACTATTGAATGGATTTCATGTATATAAAACTTGGACGTACGATAAAATATGTTTCATTTTCTTCTGAGACATATTTTAAGTCAACTAGTCAACCCTGAATGTATGTTGCACGTTATTATGAAATGATTTATAAGTGTTGTAAAAGTAAAATTTGAACATTTGTGAATGTTGATTAATTTAGAATTAATATCAGTGAATATATACGTGACAATGAATGTTAAATCATTTATTTAATTTGCAATTAAGTAAATTGGATGTTAGATAGCATACATGGACGTGAATAATAAAATGCATTCTTGAATGTGAAACTCTAATTAATTTATAATTAGTACTAATAACACTGAAATGACATAATGAAAATGAGTATCAATTAAATGATTTTAAATATTAATTAATTGCGAATTATTAATAGGGACTTTATACATTAATGAAAGCACATATGTGAAATGAATCTATCAAATGTATATGTACATTGATGGTAACTAAATGGTTAAATAAATTAAATATACATTGAAAAATGAAAAGTAAGGTACTATTGAAATAATTGAATTATAGTAGGGTTAGAACCGTCCAAAAAATGGTTCTTACTTGACGTGATATTTTATATATTATAGATTGCTTATCAAAATAAGTTGATCCAAACTAAGTAATGTCCAACTATAGACAACAATAGTTGTTACAATTGGATAACCATTAAACTAAATTCAAATTAAAATAACAATAAATGTTAGCATCATTCTTAGGCTCTTAGCTAAGACTATCACATTTTTATTTTTGACTAATTATACCGTATTATTTTACAAAATACACAAAATGATGACTTTTACAAAAATGTAGAGGACATGAAAAGGATTTAATTCTTTTATTTTAAAGAAATCTAAATAAATAGATATTCTAAATAAATATAAGCCACTATATTATCGAAATTTCAACAGCATCTCCTCTGTAATATTGACTTAACCAACTTGAAATACAATACAATGTATCCACTGCAAATATAAAAACTAAATTGGGATCCATTTGACCCATACAAATACTAATGATAATAGCATGAATAATATTAAATTAAACTTCTCCAAGATAGAATATTCATAGAGCATATCATATATCATAGCATATGATACGTTGTCAATAATGAAATAAAAATATAGATAGCGTGGCTTATGTATTGGTTGTAATGAAAATAGTGTCAGACATGCTAGCAATGAAGTGATATGTGAATTGGCAATAATAATATAATGCATATGCTAGCAATAATAATATAATGATACTAGTATCATAATTGTCTCCCAAGTCCAGTTATGAATATTTATATAACGCGTGGACTTTTGGATATGGACAATGCTCTGAAGATAAGTAAATGTGATGAAGTTGATGTACACACGAGACTCTGGATAAAAGAAACTGAGGCGATGCTTTGAATGTATAAGTAGCAGAGACGATGCTCTAAATTTATAAGTAGCAGGGCTACACTCTGAATGTAAGTAGTAGTGATAAGCTAATGCAAAGACGATTATCTTAATGTGAGTAGTATAGGTAATGCTCTGAATGTAAATAATTGTAATAAGCTGACATCCTTACATGGAAGTAGCGCATATCAAGAGCTTCTTCCACGGTATTTGATTCAACCATTGAAGACTTCATCTTTGTAGGTATTAAAGTGGGACCTCCCATCTCCTTACGAAACGTAAATAACATCCTTATATGGTGGATGGTTTTCAAATGCCAAAGGCTTCTGGCATGATGGATAATATAAGTTTTCTAAAGATAAGTAGATGTGACATAGTTAAAGCAGAAGCAAAGCTCTAAAAGATAGGCATTTATAATGTAGTCGATGCAGAGGCATGATGAGCTCTCTCAAGATAAATATTGATGTGTTATAGCTATTGCAATGGTGCGACTCTAAGTATATAAGCAGATTGTGATAAGTTGATGTAGAGGCATGATGAGCTCTCTTGAATATAAATGCATCTGTAATGCAACAACTCATATAGTGAGGCATTTTAGTTGAGTGAAGAATGAATATCAAGCTAGTGGCTCATCTCGAGCTATCAGAGTCTTATAAGTTTGCCTCAAAAGGATGAAATCGTACAACTATGCTCGACTATAGCGAGAATCCTGAATTAAAAGCGAAAGCACAATCATCTAGCATAGCGATGAATCTCAAAGTAATGAATAAATATCGAGTGGTAGCTCTCTCGAACTATTGGAAACTTATAAGCTGACCTCGAGTGGATGAGGTTGTTCAAGAAAATATATTTTAGATTAAAACCATCGCAAGTGTACGGTTCATTAACAAGTAATAAAATAAACTTTTTGAGTTCGAATATCGTTCCACAGAGATTAATTAGTTCAATTCGTATTACCTTGACCTTAATCGAAACTAAAATAGAATGACGTGTTTGTTGTGATGAAATTATAAATAGAGTAATCTAATTATGCAAGGATGAATGATTTAACTAAATTAATTGTGAATAGCTTTGAATGTAATTTGAGATTTTCAAATGTATGATGAATGTACTAAGATCACGAATCCTTGAATAATAATCTTTTAAAACCTAATTTTACACTTTGACACACAATTGAAATATTAACGAATCAATGTTCCTAAATTATTTAACAATCTCTCTCGAGTAAAGTCAAACATATTCTCATATGTAACCCGACTATATCTCTATGACGGATGCGAACATACAAGAATGTATGTGTTTTTATGAACACTTAAAGTTCACATAAGGTATAGCGGTATATTTATATCCCCTATCGGACCCTATGATGATTTATACCACGCTAAACCTATTTTAATTCTTTCGAATGCATGAAAGAAATCACCACACTCACACAATTACGTGAACACTAATTATGGAGGAAATAAGATCATATAAATCATTCAAATATCCAAAATGTGTTTTTGATGTCAAGAATTGTAAAATTAAGAATTAAAAATCATACTACATAGTTCATCGATCTCCTAGTAAAGAATTAATCTAGCCTAGCATAGTGGAACGAAGAAAATCAGAAAAATAAATGAAGAACGACATCACCAATTTGATTCTTGAGTTTAATCTTAGCTTCGTAGTGTTGCTCTTCTCATGATTGCCTTGTTCTTTCTCTCAAAACCCTTATGAATATCTTTCTCCTCATTCTGGACGACCTTAGGGTTTTATATGCATTTTAAGATTTGTTTTCATAAGTATTTTCCTCGAATAAGGAAACCAGAATTCTCGCATCAAAGATCAACTATGCAGCCTTAGAGTTTTTATACGCATCACAAGATTTGTTTCCATAAGTATTTTACTCGAATAAGGAAACCAGAATTCTCGCATCAAAAATTAACTATTCGACCGCATAGTAGAACTCAAAGTGGCTTTGGAATACCCGAATTAACATATGCGACCGCATAACTTGTTTGTGCTATGCGACCGCATATTATGGGCAAACTTCCACGACTTTGTGTTTTGGTCCTCTAACTTCATTTTACATTTCTTGACATCTTTTCCCGCTTCTTCTTCAAATAATACTTCATTCCTTAGCTCAATTAGACCTTGCTATCTCCACATGTTCAATTCCTCATCCGGGTCATCTTTCGATTATTTGAATCTTGGTACCTAAACTTTGGTTCTTTTGTTTTAGTCATTTTTCACTTTGTTTCTCATAATTTCCGCCACATTCATCACATTGTCCTGTAAAACACAAATTTCATAGAATTAAGCTGTATTTCAACATATTTATTAACAATTTTCTGTGTTTGTTGCCCAAAATAAATGTGTAAAACGCATTTATCAGAGGTCTTATAGCTGAGATCGATGATAGTGAGAGATAAGGAATAAGCATCTCGTGAAGCAAAAAAAAATTGCATGGTGAATCGAAGAATAAACATTTTGCGAAGCGAGAGATAAACATCTCGCGAATGACTGTTTCAAACTATCAAAACTTATAAGCAGCTTCGGATGAACGATGTCTTATAAACTCTATGATAGTGAGAGACAGGAATAAATATTTCACTAAGCCATGAATAAGCATTGGCGAGGTAGGGAATAAACATCCGATGAGGTAAGGAATAAACATCTCACGTATAGCTCTTGAACTATTAGAAACTTATAAGCAGCCTCAGATAGATGAGGTCTTATAGTTAAGCTCAACGATAGTGAGAGAAGAATAATAAACATTTCGTAAAGCCAGGCATAAACATCTCACAATGCGAAGAATTAACATCCCACGAGGTGAGGAATAAACATCTCACGAATAGATCTTGAGCTATCAAAGACTGACAAGCGACCTCAGATAAACGAGGTCTTACGTCTAAGCTTGACGATAGTAAGAGGTGAGGAATAAGTATCTCATGAATCCAGGAATAAGTATCTAGCGATAATGGAAAAAATCTCACGATATGAGAAATAAACATCTTATGAATAGTCTCGACCTATCAAATACTTATAAGAAGCCTCAGATAGAGAGGTCGGACTATTAGACTCGACAATAGTGAGAGGTGAGGATTAAGCATTTTTCAAAGTCAGAAATAAACATCTGGCGAGACGAAGTATAAACATCCCGCGAGACGAGGAATAAATATCTCGATCTATCAGAGACTTATAAGCAGCCTCAAATAGACGAGGTTTTACAACTAAGTTCAACAATAGTGAGAGATAAGGAATATGCATCTCACAAAGCTAAGAACAAGCACCGATGAGGCGAAGAATAAATATCTCGCGAATAGTTCTCAAACTATCAAAGACTTATAAGTTGTCTCGAAGAAGAAGTCTTGTAGATGGGCTCAACGACATTGAGAGAAGTGAAATAAGCATCTTGCAAAACCATGAATAAGCACCTGGTAAGGTAGAGTATAAACATTCCACGAGGTGAGAAATAAACATCTCTCGAATAGAACTTGATAAGTGCATTTTTCTACA
>CAIGRP010022967.1:3066-23105 GCA_903798385.1 Fraxinus cuspidata | reverse complement strand
AAGTCATCTTCAGAACCATCTTTCCTTGACCCTTGATTTCAAAAGTTGCTGGATTTCCCATAAACAACTTCTCTCCATTCTCAATTCTTTTGAAAGTAGCAAACACATATCCGTAGCACCGGTGTCAATCCACCACTCATTTGGGTTAGAAGCCACCATGTCCACTTCAGAAATGACAGTTATGAGATTCATTTTCGACACATCATGTGCAATGTAGTCAACCACATTTGCTTCTTTCTTCTTATTCTTTTTTGGCAATGTGCACTCCAAAGACTTGTGGTCTACTTTAACACAATTGAAGCATTTTCCTTAAAATTTCTTCTTAGAAATGCTCTGTTTCGATCCTAGTTTAATACATTTGCTACCAGATATCCTAGACTTGTTCTTGAAGGTCTTAGAACTTTAACCATGCTCAACAACATTAGCTTTAGCCATAATAGGATTGAACCATTTCTTTTCTGAACTTCTATTGTTTATTCAATTCGAAGTCTAACAATCAGTTCTTCGACGTTCATTTCCTTATGCTTGTGCTTAAGATAATTATGCCACTTGAAAAGTTTTACTCAAAATCACCCATTCGACATGAATCTCGTGAAGAATCACTTGGAGTTCTTTCCCTTGGCTGATTACTGTCTTGGAGTCCACCATCTTATAATCTAAGAATCAGCCAACAATGAACAAATTGGTCCTAGTATCTTCAGTCTTATATTTCTGATCCAATAACTCATACAACTCCTTAGCAGTTTTCAAAGTACTATAGAGATTGTATAGCTAATCTGCTAAGTTGTTCATAATGTAATTTCAGCATAGAAAGTTCGAATGTTTCCACGCAACTAGTGTGCTGATAGCTTGAATATCCTCCTCACCCTCTTTGAGTTTCGGAGCAGATTCAATGAAAAACCTTGCAAGATTCAAGGTGGTCAGGTAAAACAACATTTTCTGTTGCCACCTTTTAAAATTCAATCCATTGAATTTCTCCGATTTTTCTCCATGATTTACCGAAACAGTAACGTCATGGCCAGCTGGTTGAACCATAATCTGGCTCATAACATAGCTTGGCAATTTAGTTACAATAGTATTTGGCTATTGAGGCACAACAAAACTTGGTCATTGAGCTATAGTAGAACCTACAGCATGGTCTTCAATAGCCACAGTTTGGGTTATGTTTATATTTGTTAATTCGGTTGCCATTTCTGAAAATCAAACAAAAATTAGTTTCTAAAATCAACAATATAAGAAACTAAATTTTTTATTTGAATTTGTTTTAAGTTTGTTAGATAAAATATTCGTGAATGAATATCGGTTTAACAAATACTGGATTTACAATATGTACCAGATATGTAATTTACCGTATACACAATAACTTACCGAATAATAGCTAAGATATAGCAAATTAAATAATTTGTTAATCACAATAAACAAAATAAGTTATATAAATCACGATAAATAGAACAAATAATCTAAATAGCAGAGAATAAAAATTCAATTGAACTTTAAAAATCGAGACCTATATGAACAAAGTTTCCTTAAAACGGATTCCCCCACTCACCGTAGGTACTTAAGATTTAATTTGAGCGTCTGTTTCCCAGGATACAATGGTAAACCAGTAGAGTCCGAGCACTATAAATTCTACTCTAACGAACTGACTTAATATTTGAACAATATCACCACCAAGATCTTGACAGACAGTAAATTATGTAGACAGAGGACAATTTCGCATGCAGACAGATTTTTCGTGTGTTTTTGAACTGTAATGCAGACATTAATCACAACAAAATAAGTTATATAAATCACGATGAATAGAACAAATAATATAAATAGCAAAGAATAAAAATTTAATTGAACTTTAAAAATCGAGACCTATGTGAACATAGTTTCCTTAGAACGGATTCACCCACTCGCCGTAGGTACTTGAGATTTAATTTGAGCGTCTATTTCTTAGGATACAATGGTAAACCAGTAGAGTCCGAGCACTGTAGATTTTACTCTGATGAACTGACTTAATATTTGAACAATATCACTACCAAGACCTTGAAAGACAGTAAATTATGTAGACAGAGGACAATTTCGCATGCAGACAGAATTTTCGTGTGTTTTGGAACTGTAATGCAGACATTATATTCTTCATGTATGGAACAATGGAAAAATGAGGCTTCATATAGACTTAACCCCAGTAATGATGAATTAAATATGTACATTAACTCAATGGCAATAACCATTGGAGTTTCAACAGTTTCAAACGTTGATGGCAATAATCATTGACGGTTTAGCAGTTTCAGAAACCAAAAGTCAGTTGTTGAAAGTAAAAAAATTGGCAAAATGTAGGCCCTCCTAAGGAGCCAATTTTTAGTCAATTCGATCCAACATTCATGTACGCAGGTCGCACCTGCACACAAGTTCAAGGTCCGAAACCTATTTCAGTCCGTGATTTGCACTTCCCTGCCCGCGCACGTGGAGAGAGCATTTATGCTACACATGATTACACACTTTCAAAGTGTAGCCATATAAAGTGGTTCTTACTTTCATAAACTTTCTATATGGGATAAACTCAAATTTAGTTTTCCCTCCAACATAAATCATATTCAATGACCCACTTTGAACTCCAATTTCTCATTCACCCTGCCTTCATTTTTGGCAAGTAAATACATAATTTCAATGTTCTCGTAGATGAGAACACATATCAATGTTGATCTTCCAAAATAAGCAAACGGGTCTCACTCAAATTTATGTCAAAGTCAGCTATTCACCTCATTGTTTTCCAATAATACCCACTGGGTGTAGTTTATTTTTTTTTCTTTTTTCTTTTAACTATTTTTGTTCTTCTATTCTGTGTAATGATGTGTTTAATAGTTTGCATGGTTTCTTCACTTTTCCCTTATTTTTTGGTTTTAAATTATTGGCAAATTGAATTTGTGTTTGTTGTGCTAAAAAGTAGATTAAAGGCTACTTGTTTCCGGAAGTAATTAGAGGTGTACTTTTAAAAAATGCATTCCTTAAGTCCCTAGCTTAAATTTTCTTAATATGATTTCATAACATTGACATAGTAGATTTAAATGGAATGATTAAGTAGCTGAATATCATATGATGTGAAAAACATTCGTGTTGAATTCACCTTGTCAAAGTTTAGTAGTGGATATATTTATTTATCTATTTAAATTTTGTTTCGAACGAGGCCCTAAATGCCTTGTTGATCTCTTTATCAGAAGCATCACACGCATATAAATAAATGGAAGATGATTAGACTTGAATACTGGCCTGCCTGATCTGATATTACCATTAGCCATCTCATCTAAACATGTTAGAGAGGAGATTCAATAATATAGACTCACTATTGAGCAGTATACAAAGCAATGTGCATGATAATTGTGTTTTTGTAAAGTACTTCCTCCATTCTATGAAAATAGTCATATTTCTTTTTCACAAAGATTAAGAAAATTTAGTTAATATAGTTGAAATAATAAATTTTAATATCATTTTTCTTAATATACTACTACATTAGTGTAATCAATATTCAAGATAATTAAATTATGAATGCAATATTCAAAGTAATTAAACTATTCTTGGCACTAATTATTGTTTAATGCAAGAATGAAGGTATTAAACATTCCAAAATCATCCAATGCAAATACAAAAGAATAAATGTCATGGAAGGTGAAATATTTTTATTGGTTTTTAATTTATAGTTCTAACTACAATTGAATAATGAAGTGATTTATATTTGTGATAACAAAGCACATTAAATATGTGAATATTAGGAAACTAATATATTAACTACTCTCTCAATTAAGAAATGGGATTATAGTTTGGGACAGACGAAAGGAAAACATGACTATTTTTATGTGATGGATGGAATATAAATAATGATTGCAATTGACAAAGTTTTATTGTTACTTCTTCAAGAAATGACAAGGGATTGTTTTATGCATTGGATCTTGGTGATACGAATTTTCGAGTTCCAAGAGTACAATTAGGAGGAAAAGAACAACGTGTAATCACCACAGAATTTGACCAAGTTTATATCCCACCTGAATTAATGTTTGGTACTTCCGAGGTACATTTAGTAACGTCAATCTTGGCCAATGCTATGCTAATCTATATCCCATGTGATATAGCCAATGTTCGTAGATCCCGACCTGTAGAATCCCAAGGACTCAAAAGGACCCTTTTGTTGATTTCATGAACACTATGCTCGGGCTTTGTCATAGTCCTTGGGTCTATACATATGTTCGAGCTTAGATATTAAACAATTATGACATTTTGCGGAGACCATCCTCAAGATATGACCTTGGGTAATGCAACCTACTCGAAGGCATGATGCCCTCGAGCCTTTCACTTGACTAAACTCAAGGCTATTTCACTTAACCTAAAATGATTTCTACTTTCTTGGGATTCTAATCCTATCCAAATACCTCAATCCAAGACTCCTATGCTTAAGAGGACTCTATCCCAGGAACATTATCATTCAAATTAGATTGGCCTCATAATTACAGTACAAGTCCAACGCCCATCTCAAGTTGGACTTTGAAGATAAGGACATTCAATTGCTTTATCATACTATAAAAAGTGATTATTTAGAGAATATATGGTTAAAAAGTAAGAAAAAAATTTGGATTCACGCGTAGAATATTTTATCGTATGAATGTGTTTTTGAAAATGAATAGGTAAAAAAAAAAAAAGAGTTTTCAAATAATTGAAGACAAACAGGGGCTTAATATATTTACTCATAAGTAAGTCTCATAAGAAATAATATCTTTATTGATGAACAATGAAAATGAGTGAGTTATTTTAATTAAAAATAAGAAATAATTAACATTGCTAAAATATGCTTAGCCCTTGTTTGCTATGAATTATTTCCAAAATAAATTTTTCTCTCTATTATTTTCAATCATATATCTTCAATAAAATAATGTTATACTCTAACTTAAAACTTTTTCTTATTTTTTATCCACACATTCTCCAATAAAATACTATTTTAAAATACATTTTGGGGGAAAAAATGGAGCTCAAACATGCTCTTATTAGTTACAAAAATTTACTTTTTACTTTTTTTAAAGCCTTGCCAGATATGCTTGAATTGCTTATTTTGTGTTCACTAATTATGAAATTAGGCGTCTTCAGAATCTGCAATTATTTAGTTTGGATGGCCCTAAGATTTTGATCAAAATGTGTTATCAAGTTAGATCAATGATAGAGAAGATTTAATGAATCATCATTGAACTTTAGAATTGTTACTACTTGCACACTTAACTTTAACGAGTTACCAAATGGTCACTCATCTTTCCATATAATTATTCATTCACCACTCATTTAACTCACATCTCTCCAAATAAATAGCAAATTACACTTAGGTGACAGTAATTAAATGTGGCAAACTTTCTCTATTAAATCTTGACAACCTGGAATTAGACCTACGATATTTCTTCTCTTAAAATCAAGACTTCTACCTATTTTTATGACACTTCTTCACTGGAAGAGAAAATTAAGAAAAAACTCCTATCAATTTCTTCAAAATTCTCTGTGAAATCAACGTATTAGGCTTGTGAATTCTCCTCTTATCTGGATAATGGAGGGCATAGGTAACCCACAAGGCCCTCATATGGACAATAATTGTATAAAATATGTATTGTTGGAAGATGAGCAAGAAACATCATAAGAAGGTAAATTTTTATATTATTTTGTTGGAACATGCTTTGTTTCCTTATAAGTATGAAGTAAAAAAATAAAAGAAATTTGATGCTTATCTAAATGATTATAAACTCAATGTTTTGAAATAGTCAATATATTAATCGGATTAATTGAAACTCTAGCTATACTTTTGTTACAATACCTTAACCCCAGTTTTTTACATGTAGCAATCATTAACCCTAATTTTTTTGCATTCTAATGACGAATAATGAGGGTGAAGATTTGGTGCCACTCAAGTGCTAGTTAAATGACTCGGACGATGATGTTGACGATGGTGGTTTTCGTTATCAGAGAAATGAAATGAAAAGATTTGTGGTTGGTCTGAATGTGGACCTTACATTTCAAACAGCTGGTGAAGATGATGGTTCGGAATTGGATGATCCATATTATGTATATTCAGATGAGGAATTGCATATTGATCATTCTTCAGGTGAGGAAAATAATTATCGTTTCCCCACTTATGATACTGAAATGGAGGATTTCAATCCACAACTAGAGGTTGGTAAAGAGTTCAAGGACACGGAAGAATCTAAGAAAGCAATTAGACATCATAAGTTGTCACTAGGTGTAATTTGAAGTTTAAGGTGAACGATGATAAGAGAGCGTAGGGAGTGTGCAAAAAAAAAGGATTGCAAGTGGAAGATTTAGGCTTCATGGAATAAGAAGAAGGGATGCGTGCAAATTAAGGCATTCATTTCGCAACACACATGCATACGAGACAAAACAAATATGCATTGTACAACTAAGCATATTGCTGAGAAATACTTAGAGACTTTCAAGGTTGTCCCTAATTGGAAGTCGGAACTCATTATTAAGACCGTGAGAGATAATTTGAAATTACTAATCAATAGAGTTACTACATAGCATGCTAGAGGGCTTTAATGAACACCAGTTTGGCTTGCTTTGATCTTTTGCTCATGAGACTTTGAGAAGCAATCTAGGATCCACATGTATAGTTATCACGCATATGAGTCGGAGTTTCAAGGGATTTATAAATTTTTTAGAAGCTTGCACGAGAGGTTTTACAAGTGGCTGTAGGCAACTTTTAGGCTTAGATGGGTGTTTTTTGAAAGGGAATTTTGGACAGATGCTTGTTGCAGTGGCATCTAGTGCCAATGATTGTATTTAACCAATAGCATATACTATAGTAGACAGTGAGAATGCTAGAAGTTGGAGATGGTTTGTTAGTCATTTTGGTGAAGATTTAAGGATTGTGAGTAACAATGAATGGATTTTTATGACTGATAGACGGAAGGGATTACAAAAGGTTATTGAGGATTTGTACCCTAATGCTGAACATAGGTTTTGTGTGAGGCACATGTATACAATTTTTTTTAGGGCTATTTAGCACTTAAAGGCTACTTATGGAAAGCTGTAAAGTCAACAACTGTGCCTGATTGGAAGTTTTAACCGGATGAACTTGCGAATGAGAGTACATGTGCATAAGAGTGATTAATGAAAAAGGATCCACGTGAATGGAGAAAGTCGCATTTCTCAACTAAGGTAAAAAGTGATATAGTGCTTAACAATTTATGTGAATGAAGTTTTCAACAATGTAGTGTTAAGAGGATAGGGAAAAATCAATCTTGACTATGTTAATTGACATGCATATCAGCTACATGAAGATGATACAATTAAGGAGGGATAAGATGAGAAGAGTCGAGGACCTTTGTGTCCTAAGATCCAACAAAAATTAGCTAAATCTATGGAAATAGTTGAGGAGCGTGAAGTGGAATGGTCTGGGGGCCCACAATTTTATATGAAATGTCCTACTAGAAAATATGTGGTTGATTTGTCAAATAAGATATGTGTATGTATGAGATGGGATTGGACGAGGATTCCATGTGGGCATGGGATTGCTATTATACTAGACAGATGGGAAAATCCTACAAAGAATGTGCATGAATGCTATACAATGTAAATCTATCTATAATGCTATGAAAACATTATCAATCCCATTAACAGTAAGAAATTGTGGCCGGATTGGGATGGAAATGGTCTCAATCATATGAATGAAGATAGATATAGTCAAGTTGAAAGTCAAAATTCAAGGGTAATTTTTTTGATTTTGTGTGAGGCTGATTTCCATTGATATCGTATTTATGAGTTTTAACCATTTTTTTCTAATGTAGGCCAAGCTAGTACCTTGAAGAACAAACAAGAATTCAACAAATGACGTACAACAAAATCCTGATGGATACATTTTCATGCCCACATCTGGACTTGGGGTGACAAGTGATGCTTAATCTAACAACAACGGTCCTTTTCCTACTATAGTAAGGTAAACTGAAGATATTCCACTAGCCAACGTGGTTGGCGATTTTTTGGTCTTAGAAGCCCAAGAAAATGCAAGAAAGAGGGCTGATAGGGTATAGCACACAAGAGTGGTCAGAGGATCAGTTCCTTTTGCACAACCAAGGACAAGGAAAAGTGGAGCAACTCAGTAGAATTTAATTTTGATTGGCAACCTATATTGTAAATGGCTGTGGTTTAGGATCGTCATGGAAGTTTTTGACGGTGAACTATTTTTTGAATGTTTTTTGTTGTAGTTTATGCATTAAAGTGGTCAGATAATGTTTTTGAACTGTAGTTGAGACATCATGGATGGATTTTTTTTTTTTTTTTAATGAATGCTTTTATTCCAACAGTGCATTAGTTTATGGTCCTGATTTTGAAAATGAATGAAATGTAGTTTAGCCAACATCCAAGGACAATGTTTATTAGTGCATATTCCAGCAGTTTATTTTTTTCCAATAGTTTATATTCCAGCAATGTACATAACGATGGACCTAATAAGCTTACATCGAAAAAAGAGCATTTCCATAAGTGGAAAGCAATACAGTGATTATAGAAAGTTATTGTTGCCTCTTTTTTCCCTTTTTTTAATAAATTTAATTTTTAGAACCTAACGTAAGACTCTCTGCTAAGGTAGTTATCATCCTAATAGTGTATTTGCACTCACCGTATCTAATCTTACCGATTTTACACCTAAGATACTGTATTTGTACCATATTTACACTTACCGTATTTGAGCTCACCGTATTCGTGCTTACCAATTTTGTACTAAACTACCCTAATTGCAGTATATATCGTATTAGCGCTTACCGATTTTGCACCTACGATATCGTATTTGTACCATAAAACTGTATTTACACTTACCGTGGAAAGTGGAAAAACTGTCTTCTGAGAGCATTTCATAAGTGAAATACATTACATCGAAAAAAAAATGAGCATTTTCAACCCTTACTCTAGCCAAGACCCAAGTGATCTCCATATTTGATATGGCGGCTCATGGGCATAGTACCGATCTCCATTTCAACCATTACATCATTTTCATTTCTATTATCAACCTCAAAGAGTAATCTAATGCACCACAAGCTGAATTCTCAGCAATCTCTTCAAACTTCACATCAATTTAATACACTTCAATCTGCTAATGCACCAGATTGTGCATTAGATTGATCCAACTCAATCTGGTGCATCACATTTATGCACCTCAATCAATCTCAACCAAAAATGTATATTCTAATTCACACACAATACTGCCCAACTATCAAAACTACTAAAACTCAGCCCAAACAAGAAAACATCATGCACTTAGAAGTTGATTCATTCATTCAACGTATTTTGAAAAGTACAAGTTCATAAGGTCAAGTTACAACTACTACAACCAACTACAAATACGAATTAAAACTAACGAGCTATTCTACTTTTGTGAAATGCATTACACCGAAAAAAAAAATCAAAGCATTTTCAACCCCTACTCCATCGATCAAAGCCAAGACCCAAGTGATAAGACCCAAGTGACCTCCATATTTGTTGTGGTGGCTCCTAGTCCTGGGCAAGTACTGATCTCTTGCTATGAACGCGATGGCCATGAGAGTTCTCTTCATAGCTATGGTGCCTATAGGGGCTTTTGCTTCTGCTACACATTTTCTTGCAGTTGAAATTTTAATTGGAATTTCTGGTTTGGAGGTTTGAGGTTTTTGGTTTGGGGGGTTGGGGTTTTTGATTTGGAGATTTAATTTGGGGTTAATACAAAGCGTATTGCAATTGGAGAAGAGAAAAGCGTGTTTGTTTGGTGCATTTTTGGTAACTTGGACATGGTTAACATGGTCGACACCCCACGTAGGATTTCTGTCTTCCACCTGTATTTTTCAGCCCATTTGGAGGGATGGAATTTAGTGAGTGGTGAATGGGTAATTATTTGGAAAGATGAGTGAGCATTGGGTAACTTATTAAAGATAAGTGAGTAAGTAGTAACAAGTTTAAAGTTTAACAATGATTCATTAAATTTACTCGTCAATGATATGGTGGGTAGCTGGAGAGAGATATCGGGACAATTATGTCGTGGTTGCTGTTATATTGGAAATTGGAACAAATGCAGGACCAAAATTCAACATCTGGAAGAATGGTTTGTAGAGCTCTTTAGAATATCTCCAAAAGACTCTTTATTTATAAAGAATATCTTATATTATAGAGAGTATTTATAAAATTAGAGAGTAAGAAATTTTATGCACTCCAACACTGCTATCTATTTTGACTCTTCATTTTACTTTTCTCAAAAAATATTTATTGATTTCTTCTAATATTTTAGTTAACATAATTTTTTTATATATCAATGGCCAATCAATTTAAATTTATTTTAAATCGTATAAAAAGTATAGTATTGAAATTTATGACTTATTAAATGCAATTATTGTACATTAAGAATATAGAGCGAATCCACCCTCTATTTCTTGAAACTTACTTTTAAAAATTAACTCGTTAAAATAAAGAGCATTTTATGTTTAGAGAGTCTTATGAAAATGCTCTTGTTGTTACATGAGATTTCGAAAATAAGTTTTCAATTATAATTTGATAAACATAAATGGATTTTCAGATTGTAAACACCGAGTGGGGAGCATTCTCAAAAGGCCTTCCTTTGACGGAGTTCGACCCGAAAATGGATCTGAGAGCATCAATCCCAATGAACAGGTAAACTTTATCTTATTGACATGTTTGGTCAAGCTTAAAAAGTTTACAAGTAAATAAGTTTTAAAATAATTAATTTTTCCACTGGACAAAGTCGTAGTAATCTACTTTTGACATGAGAATTATTTAAGGAATACATTTTTGAGGTATTTTGCCACTCAAACTACGTGACATTTTATTACTTAAAAGTAAGTAATAACTTTTACTTGTTTTTCCTCTAAATGTTTTCCACTTTTCCGTAAGTTAGGGGCTGTTCTCTTTGTGTGTTGAGTTTTGAAATCATTTTGAGTTTTGTGTTTTGAGTTCCCATTTTGAAATTGTTGAAAATATGTTCTTTTTGTCATTTTGAAAAATCGTTTTCAAAAACCCAAAATGAAAAATGTGTTCTCTTTCAAAACATTTTCCCGTCTCTGTCTTTCTGAAAATGGAAAAGAGAATGCGTTTTGGCTATTTTGAAAAATCAAAAACATAAAACGATTTGAAAATGGTAAAGAGAACATGCCCTTAGTTTCTTTAAACGTGCATATCATTCTACTTGTTTACCCTTATTCAACTCCACAATGTCATTTCAAATGGTAGCAGATATTTGAGAAGACGATTTCTGGTATGTATCTTGGTGAAATTGTAAAAAGAGTGCTGCTCTGAATGGCTGAAGCTGCTGAATTATTTGGTCACTCAGGTAGAGCTGTTGTTCTTGCTTTCTGTAGAGTGTTTAAGACATATTTGGCTAAGATTAAATGTTTGCTTATCAAGTCAAGAAGATAGTTTTAAAATAAATAAAATTATATTGATCAAAATTGAAATTAACTTTCTTAAATTCACATGTTTAATAAATACAGCCATCTAAAGATTAGCATTCCTGATTTCTCACTAAATTGCTATCTTATAAATCCATAATAGCTAAATTCTTGAAAAATTCATCTACTTATCGAGTTTATTCACTCTTATTGTAGGACCCCGGATATTCGTGCTATGCAGCAGAATACGTCCAAAGATCTTGAAGAAGTTGAATCGATCCTCTACAATGTTGCTGGGGTAACTCGCTTACTCGAAGCATCCCTTATGATAGTGTGTCCTTCTCTTTATATCAGAGTGAAAATACAAAGAAGCCAATCTACCCGAGTGCATCCCGTTTCATTGTCCTCTTACTGAAAGCAATTTTCTTTTTCAGTGGCATTCTTGTCTCCGTGGATGTAGGCTAAGTGCAGAACCACATAAATTCCTCGTGTTATCTCTTTTATATCTTGTCTAAATCCCAATTTGCTGCTGGTTCATTGGTTATGTAGCAATGAACTGAATCGAATGTTGGAAAGGTTTCACGTAGCTGACCTCAAATATGTCAGGTAGTAAGCCTTAATATGTTTCTTAATCATTAAAAAATTGGAAAAGAGCCGTATATCATGTGCTGATGCCATCAGAGAAATTCCTTTAATAGTAACATTTTTATCCTTCGGGATCTTGATCTTAGGTGAATTCCGGTTGAGACACAAGGAAGATTGTCGTAGACGACGCTATTGCAAGACGAGATGGGTGCTTGGCGGGTGTAGGAATCGTCAGGATTCTCCAGAAGATGGAACATGATTCAAAAGGTCTCAACTTTGGAAAGAGGACTGTAGTGGCAATGGATGGAGGCTTATACGAGCATTACCCCAGTACAGAAGATACTCAATGAAGCTGTAACGGATCTTCTAGGACCAGGGATCTTAAAAAATGTAGCAATCGATCACTCTAAGGACGGGTCGGGAATTGGAGCAGCGTTGTTGGCTGCTACAAACTCAAAGTATGACCACGATTTCTAGAACTTCATATTGATCTCATTTTTATCAAGTTGTTGGGATAAGTCTATAATTGTTGGGATTTTGTAGTGTACTTTGAATTAGTGGGCAGTATTTAAGATTTGTAGTTCTTGACTTTTTTTGGTACATTAGTTTGCATTTCTGCTGACATTCTGATTAATGAATCAAATTTTATGGTGAATAATGTTGATCAATAAATGAAGTTTGTTGAGCGTTCTCTCTTCTCACTTTCTTGTGCCCACTGGCTCAAAGTTTGAACAACGTACTTTATGTATCGTGCTTGAGTCTTTTTTACATTGAAGTAGGCCAAGTTGTAAAAATACCTCAATGAAAAGCATTTTACATAAGAAATGACCAACTTGTTATACGTTTAAGTTTATTAAAGGTTATTCCTATACCTCGACAGAGAGGGAGTCAAAGCCCTCTCGACTCTCAATACGACTATTGGTTCAGGGCTGAGTAAATACAAATTGGTTAAAGTGGCAAGGAAAAGTAGAGTATCCTATTTTTACCTTCTCTAAAAGTTGTTTAAAACATGAAAATTTTGGGTCGCAGATTCTGAGATTGTACTGCCTTGACAGACTATCCTGATTCCAATTATTCAAATTTTTCAGTTCAAGTTGTCAAAGTGCACACGAAGCTATAGATGCATCGACCTCGTGAATACCAATGCCTTTCTAGTGCACTACCTTCGCAGCTGATGGAAAGAGATCATTAGTAGAAGAAAACGAGAAGTTCGATTTTTTCATTTGTATTCTTTGTTATCAATGACCCATTTACTGCAGCATCGAAAATAATCGAACTAGGTAAAGTGAACCCACCGCAAAAGTGATTCACTTGTGCCCACTTCTTCAACACGGGTTGGATAATTTCTGAACAGTCCTTTGAATCTTTTACACGCCTCATAGAGTGATTCTCCTTCATATTGTGAGAAAGATGTGAAGTCGAGCAGCAACTTTGGTAGAATAGGATAATGGAAAATATTTAGTTAAAACATTGAGCAGAATCCTCCCAAGTGATGATGCTTTTGTTTGGGGTAAGAATAGATGATAGCGAATCTCACACAAACTCCCTTCAATGTATGTGAACAACCTCATTTTTACTGTGTTATCTGACACTCCTTCATCTGTAGTTCCAATGAACACACATTTGTTCCTCATCATCCCAATAACATCCGACCTGAATAGAAAATTCGGCAAACTAAAAGCAGGAGGTGCAATGCTGGACTGACTCTGTGGTCTAAGTAAGTAACTAAGATGATGAGCTCTGAAATGGTTAGTCATCATCATCCACTCCTGCAAATAGCACAATTCTATTTTTGGGATCAGCAACTGTTGGCACTCTAGTTGGATCTCTAGACCGTCATTCTTTCCGTTATTTATGTTTCTCAATGGATCCATTGTAATCTATTACTTTTGATTGTTCTCTCTCTTTTCCTGATGTGTGCTTTCATCTCTGAATCAGCAACAACTAAATTCAAAGGGTTTGACAGTGTCATGCACATAGAGGGAAACTGAAAGAACAAAAAGAAAAAGAATCATATAAGATGAGTTAGAATTATATCAATAAAAAATAATAAAATCTTCGACAATAGTACCAAAAACTTGTTCGGAGAAATTGCAAGTATATGATATCGCGACTTGTAGGATAAGAGTGAGTTGAGTATTGTTTTCATGAATACTATGTTACTATCTTTTAAACTAATTAATCTTATTAATTACTTGAATTATAGTGAAATTTAATAGGAATATGGGTTGTTATAATTAGACTTATGACTGGATATGGTCCGATTTGATTAGATTCAGTTTGGTTCTTAGTTCAGAATCAGAATTTTCGAGTATTTAGTCGGTAAAACCGTTATATCTAAATTTAATTATGGAATTGAATCATATCGGTTCCGTTCGGGTTGGTTCGGTTTCATTAGGTTCCGTATAATAATTTTTTTTTAATATTTACAAAAATGCCACATTAATCTAACTAAAAACTTGTAATCCTAATTCTTACAACGGCACTACATTAACTTTTACTAAATAACGTAGTTCAATTTAAAAATATACAAATAATAAGTTTTCTAATAAAATCAATTCACCAATATATATAAATTATGTAACGCCTCAAACATATATATATATTAGGATTTGAAGTATTTTTCTTACCTAGTTTATACGGAATTTAACACTATTGTATAATTATTGGGATTTGATCTATAAATTTTAAATTCAACAATCTAAAAGAGAAATTACATATATAATTAAATCTTAAATACGAAGATTTTAAATCTCTCAAATTCAATTCAATTTAGGATATCAAAGCTCGAACGCCAAAACTACTAAAATCGTTGTGCGGGAAATTTTACATAAATGTATTCTTAAAAGAAAATTGCATTAATCATTTATAATTTTTTTTTTACTTGGCGACCTCATGAGCATCACTCGGTCAATCTTCCACGCGTCCACACAACCCTTTCTAATCTGAATAATTATTGTAAAAGTGAGTATTTTGAAAACACTCAGTAAAAATACGTGCATTTGGTCAATCTTCCACGCGTCCACACGACCCGTTCTAATCTGAAAGGTTATTGTAAGAGTGAGTATTTTGAAATACTCAGTAAAAATACGTGCATATTCTTATTAACATGATATAAATATAAAATGGCATAACATATCGGCATTCTTAGATTTAAAGCAAACTGATCGCGATATCCAATAGTTCAAGGAATTTCTTAAAAATTCTCATATCCCGTAGAGTTTACATATTCGACCTAACGGTCTATCCCTAAAGATTTAATATAGAAATCGACCCGAAAGTCTTATAGTATTTCATGTCAAAATTNTTTAATATAGAAATCGACCCGAAAGCCTTATAGTATTTCATGTCAAAATTATATAAATATCAAGAAAAAAGAATTTACCAGTTGCACAAAACATTCTTACATCAATTGTTAGTTGTTACCAAGATATCTGAAAATATAATTTGTGAAAAATATAAATATGATACTCTGTTCAATTCTAAAAGTGTTAGTGGTGTGAAATGTGTACAATATAAACTTTGTGGCAGAAGAAAATCAATTCATCTCAAAAAAGACGCACACTATATATATATATTTTCCACTATAGTTTAAGTTTAAATTTTATTTACCTTTTTATATTCCCAAAACTCCCCATTTTTCTTATTGTTTTTATATTATATATTAATGTAATATTTGAGCATAATACTTTTTTTCTTTCTTTCTTTCTATTAGAATAACTCAGGCATAACTAGCTCAAAATTATTTTTTCTTGAACCCAATTTTTATTATTTAACACGAGCTACAAAATGAGTATGCTATCAATATATTTTTCTCAACGTCTAAAATATTTAAATATTCTATCCAAATAACTTACGATAATTTTTTAAAAAATACACGTAAGCAAATAAATCATTTATGCAAATAAGTGGGCCAAGTTTATCACTTCAACTTTGAATTTTAGTGTGACGACAAGGCTAGATATGAACTATTTCGTTTGTTACCAACATTAAATTTAAGTCTTTATGAAAATAGTAGGAAATTTTGAGGTGTTACAAATTACCTTGATCAAAGTGGAGGAAATTCAATAAATAGGACAGGAAAAAATGTAAGTTGAAGAGCCGTAATCTCTCGGCTTTCATTATTTGAGAAATAAGAGAATGATTGAGAAAAATTTAGGTTACTCAATTTTGATTATTTGAAATTTGAATTACAAAGTTGGAATTGAGCTGAAAACAAGAAAATGATATTTTGAGCGCAGTTAATTAATTGGCAAATGAAATATGAAAATTATATGTTTTTGCTCAATTAATTAGTTGAAATTTTTATTTAGAAAAACTAAAATAATTGGGCTGATTTAATATTAAAAAAGATAAGAAATTAGAGAGATTTGATTCTTATTCAATTTCTTGGTTCTTCGTCTAGAATCGAAAACCTAATCGTACCCTTCGATTCTCAATTCTGATACTCATTCAATTATTTAACTTAAGAAGAATTGCTCGGTTCGGGTCCAATTCGATTTGAGAATTTTGTCCAGCTCTAATTAGACTAATTTTTAAGCTAATAATTAATCTAAGTGATCGGCAATTAAAGACTTGAGAAAAACCTTGATGATTTAAAAAACATTAGGACTCATGACCTCATAGTAATTATCATGTTTAACTTCGCTTCACCGAGCTACAACAAATTTTTTTATAATTGTGATGATTGAATTATCTAAATTATTTGATAATCTTTATTAAGTAAAATTAAACAAACCTAAATAAGTAAATTTACTAAATTTCAACATATCTAATTACATTGTTGTATGAGTACATATCTCATCTCCTACCCTACACAATTTAATGATTTGTACTCTAATACTAAGTTGGTGTTGTACCTCTCAGTTTCGACATAGATTCACAAGAATCCATAAATCAACCAATTTCAGGAAAAGATATTAAATCCACAGTGAAATTTCAACACAAAATAATAATCCGTCATGACCCAGAAATTGAAATTAAACAATCTAACTACATTACATGGTTCAACCTAACTAATACACACTCATCATTCTGTTATGTAAACTCATTAAATTATTTGAAAATAAGAACTTAACCAGGAATTATTTGAAGAAAATATTGAATTGATGGAAATCCCACGTTAAATCTTGAAACAAGAACCCCAAATCTTCTCCCTCTTCAACCTTGTATTAATAGTTCTCAGTCCGAATACTTGAATTTGATGTATAGAATTGTGTTTTCCTATCCAATATTGCATATCTTTTTATGTCTCTCCTTGTATGTATTTATAGGCTTCAAACCTTCAAAATTTTCTGAAAGTAGTTGGAATACGAGTTCTAGTAGGACTAGACCCCAGACAGTATGCGGGCGTGGATGCATTGCGGGTCCAACGTACTTGTACTAGCGTGAAGTATTTGTTGGCCTTAAGTAGCGTATCTATAGGGATGGCAACAGAACGGATCGATGTCAGAACAATCATTCTCATCCCTGCATCGTTAGATATTTTTATCTCCTTGTACGTAGCTAAGGTGGGGCTGTTCGGGGCAAGTCAAGGACCCTGTACCATTTATCGCCCTCATTTATTTTTTTTCATATTTATTGCTTTTTTATGTTTTTAGTTGACGAAAATCATTATTTTTTTTAATAGTAGAAAATTCATATTTCCTCTAAAAATGATGATAATTCTTTTTCTTTTTGTGCGAAAAAATATTAATAGTTTGAAACGTATTTTAAACGAGATAGATAACGGTGCGGAACCATATTCCCCATACCATTCCCGTCTTGGGACAACTACCCCCATCCCGTGTGCACAATTGGATGGGGAATTTCCACTCAATTCAAGATTGGGCCACGGGTATAGAGTGTAACTGGTCTTTTTTGCTATCTCTACTTATCTACTCCGAAAACCAGCATGGGGGAGCTGGTGGTTTGATAGCCAGGCTATCCAACTTCAAACGTGCTTACTTTTGTTCAAAAACTTCGATTCATGATCTGTAAATTGTGTTGAACTTTAAATTTTACATCTTTTCAATGATATATTATAGATCTACACATGCAGCTTTCCAAGATATCTAACATTCGTTTTGGCTCCTTTCTTTCCCACGAGTGTTCGAAGCTGGAGGTTGCTCCTAAAAAGGATTATGAAAATCAACAGGCATCCAAGCAATTTACTAATACATTTTCAATTTCACGTGTCTATCTTATTTGATCCTTCAACCCCGTCCCCCAACCCATTGACTCTCCTTTGTGAATAGTTTTACTTGTACAACTTTGGGTTACAACAATGGATGACAATCTCTCACAAGGAGGTGGTGTCCGTGATTATTTTTAATCGTGGGCTCCACCTCCTTATGAGAGATTGTCATCTATTGTTGTAACCCAAAGTGTTGTACATGTAGCAACACTCCTCCTCTGTTCACTCTGGTTGCTTTCGACTTCCCCTCAATTTTTTTTTTTCATTTAATATGCACAAATGATGGCTATAGAATAAAAATCTTAGCTCCCTTTTGCCACAATTCTTAAAACTTTTTTTTTTTTAATTCATTTTCAGTTACATGTTATTCACAACTTTTATAAAATTTTCAACTACACATTTCATTTACTTTTATTCCTAAAAATCTAATATTTGTCGAAACCAAATAAGGCTTATAATTGAGAAACATGAATGCGGATACTTCGCCACACAAATCATAAAAGTCGAAATCCTTCATATTTTACGATTGATATATTGTTGTCTAAATAATTTTTTACACTCTCCCCAAATTAGGGTATTAGAGGACAACGCCCAACTTTATATTCCCAAAGTGCAAAACTACGAAGAATCTAACTTTTCCTTTTATAATACCAATTTCTTGATAACCAAGTAATTGATGAAGCTGTTTTTTATTTCTTATTTTGACAGAAAAATAAAAATAAAAAGAAATATTTTCGTTTGAAGGGCAGGCAAGGCTTCTTACCTTAACAGGAACCGTTTCCTTTTCACTTCTATTACTATTATTCTAATGTTTTTGCTTATAATTTGAATCTCAGTTTTGACACGCTGCATCAAAGAATACCATATAAGGTCCAATAGCATAAACCCTAGACAACCCTCGATATCTACTTTCTCGACACGTGGCATCAGCCAACTCTTTCTCCATGGATTTCCCTTATAAAGCTCCCCCATACCCAACCCACGCCCTAAGCGTCTCTCTCTCTCTCTCTCTCTCTTAATCTATTCTTTTTCTCTCTCTGTATTGCTGTCCTCCTCTCTCTTCTTATAGCAAAATTCAAGTGCGGAAATCAAGAAAAGTTGAAAACAGAATGAAACAGAGCAAAATAAGTAGACAGAACTTTGTGTCTACTTGTTTCACAGATGAAGAGATTGAAGTGGCGGAGATTATACTCGATTTGGGAAATTCAGTTGTTGTATCAGAATCAAGAAACAATCTCTTATGGGGTAGTAAAAGGAGGAGATCTACTCGGGATACGGCTCCCGCACCCGCACCCGCACCCGCATCAGCATCACCGTCCATTAATGGAACTGAGATTGAAATCGAACCTCAAGTCAAAGTGGAAGTTCTATCCACAAGTCCAACGACGCCTCTCTCTTTTTCGCCAAGTGAATCTGATGAAAAGTCCAAGCATTCTTCCAAGAAAAGGGTATTTTTTTTATTTCTAATTTTTTTTGTATGATTTGTTATGGGTTTCTATTTTCTTGGAGTTATTTTCTGCAAATCCTTATTTTCAACCTTTAATGGGCTCCCCTGTTTTTATATTAAACAATCGAGATTTTAATTTATTTTTTCTGTACAGTCGAAAAAACGCCCCCATTGAGTTGAAGAATTGTTGTGTGTAACTATGTGAGTTTTTGTTGAATTTGCAGACGAGAGAGAAGTATATGGAGATTATAGATGGATTAACTCAGCGCAGAGATTTGCTTAAAGGGGTGAGTTTGTAATTTCCTTCACTTTTCCATATTTATCTGTATTTTTTTTAAAATTAAAATTTACTTTTTACCATTTATTTGTGTAAAATGCTTCATCTTTTCAAGAAATCAGGTGCTGATGGGACTCTTTTTTTTTTTTTTTTTTTTTT
>CAIGRP010022957.1:0-26148 GCA_903798385.1 Fraxinus cuspidata | reverse complement strand
GAGTATTTGTATACAGCCAAATCAGTTATCTCATTTGATCACAAAATTCTGTTAAAGAAAAGTCTTGCTTAAGTAAGAAAATAAAGGACATCGTATTGTTCAACATGCGACTAATGTAAGACATAAAGTTGACAAGTCATGAAGAAGTAATTGCAGGAAGCACAAATATTATTGCTTCGTTGATTTCATATAATATGAGAGTGCACATTCCGTATTTAGTAGATTGAGAATAAACTGGAGATGGCACACACTTAACGAAAATGAGCAGAGATTGAAGACTTTCTTTCAATTAAAATATAGTGAACTTAAAAAATTATAGTGTTAATATAATTACGGTTAATCAATTTATTTAAATTGAATTAACGTTTTGTTTTTGCTTGTTGACCGAAGAGCATACTTCTATTCCCTGAAATAACATGCATAGAGGAATTATGAACGTAAGCGGACCTAAGCTAAGCCTAGAAGTTAAATAGCATAAAGCATAACTTTGTGGTCAGGCCAAACTTCACCTTCTAGTTGCTTCTTTTAGAACAAAGTAAGTACTTTAGAAGAATGTAAGCACTTTCGATCGGAAATTCAAAAAATGAAAGTCATAACATTTCATTTATGCATTTCCATTTGTGGAAAAGGAAGCTAAAACATGATCTTTGGTAGTACAACCCAAAAGAACATTTACTAAGTCTCAAGAGCATATTCTCTATTTGGTTTCAGCTTTTATGGTAACAAGCATCGCGGAAACTTGCTCCAAGGGTTGTCAAAATGGTGTTCTCCGGGCTTAATTTCACGTTACCTTTCTATACCAAACAACCAATCCAAACGACTCCAACCCATAGCCATTATATTCACATCGGTTGCTTCTCAATTTCATCCACTAGGGACAAGATAATGGTGATGATTTGTAGGCCAGAAAGGCACGAGAAAAACAATGGAATAAACACCAGATGGAGGCCAAGACACAAAGAAAGCCACCGGTTTTTTCCCTCCAAGTAAGCTGCCGGTTTTTCTCCTTATAACACTCAAATCACACAGAAAACGGATATGGCAAAGACACCATATATATAGGCTAGATTAGGCTTTATTTGGAACAATAAAAGAGGTTAAATGGGCCTAGATTCAAAGTCATCTAAGAGATGATATATGTGGGCATTAAGCAACATTAATTGTATAAGTTATTTTCAATGGCTCACATTATTTTCAGGTTGAACTTTTGGACTTGGTTGTTGGTAACAATTTAATCGAATGTTACATCATCGCCCGGGATTCGTTGGTTTTCAAAATCCAACAAATCTCTACCTTGATACCCAATCAATGAGTAAACATTCAAAACATAAAGTTAACACTTGCATAATGAAGGCAACCAATAGAATTGGAATCAGATACCTTACCTTATGTTTCTGACCCGAAACACATACCAAACTTGCTTTATGTACTCATTAGGGCTAAAGTCACAAGAAATACCCAAGTACAAGTAGATAATTACAATAATCAATCAAGAGCAACTAAACATGTGATGGAGATATCATATAGGATAATCCATAGATCTTTCCAAAAAATATGTTCACATAGAACAACATATTAACACCAAGTTAATCAATTAAACGATCAAAACACATATGCAACAAATGCATAAATGACCATACGAAAAGATCTCACCACACTTATCATATCCTATTCCGTGTTGCTCACACTTCAAGAACACATATCTCACCTCATCACTCAACATGCTCACTTGACTCATTACTCAACTCATGTTTAACCAGTGGATCTCTATAGATCCTAAATCTTTGGGACAATCCTCTATCACCACCTTACTTTTCCAAACCTAAATGGATAATGGTCTCTACTTAGATAGAAGAACCTCTCTCACACTCCACCTGATTAAGGTCTCTTCATATATAAAGAATTCCAACATTTAATCACCTCTCCACTTGTGATCCAAATGCCTCACTCCATATCCTCGATACAAACTACTAATATTTCCCTAAGCATCTATACTCAATCTCACTAATAGACATACAACACACATACTGCCAATTCATCTCAAACCCTCTTTGGGAAATCAACACCTTGGCGACCACAAAGGTTAGAGCTCAATTTTAATCAACCCACGCGCCACAAGGTTACTCCAACACCAGTGCTAAAAAAATCCATCCTGGAATTTGGTGAAGGTGGCATTCACAAAGAGAATAGAAGAAAGAGTTGGTTACTTTAGTACACTCATAAAAAGGCTCACAAAGAGGAAGAAGATAACCCACATATGGCTGCCTCACATAATCTCATAAATCACATGGCCGCCCCTCTTTCTTCCCCAACCACACTCTCTCACACCATTCACAGAGCAAAATGAGTATGCCATATATTTCAATCCACCATGCATGCAAACACATTACACAAAGTAATCAAATTGCTCTCAAATTCATGGAAATGCGCATATAACCATACAAGAATTAAGTAATCATACACATCCAGAAAGGATCACACAAAGATGTAAATACAGCACTAGTGTCATCACTCGACCCTATATCCACATTTGCCTCGTCTCTCACCTTATCTTTCCTTTTATTATCATTCTTAGGACAACTTATTTTGCCATGTCCAAATTTACTGCAGTTAAAACACATCTTACTTTTTGCACTTCCCTTAGACCTACATTTGCCATGAAAAGTTTTATGAAAAACTTTTTAGTTTTGCAAAATTAAAAAATCACATTTTTCATTAAAGCGGCACAACTCAAAATGTGTTGTCATTTCTTCCAAAAAAAAAAATGCACAAACACAAAATACAATCAAAGGACAACCACAAACAAAGTGGACCACGTCTTAAGGTCCGAAAATATCGATAGATGATAATTTATCACTTTAGGACTAACAATACTCCTCCTAAAGTCTCCAACAATCGTAGGAATCAATCAACTACAATCGAATTCCTAAAACGCTAATAGCACAATCGCCCATACTTCACTATATAACTTGAAACAGAATACTAACAACACCAAAATGTCAAGAAAAATGTCATGAACAAACTGCCTGAAGAGATCGTCAACTGGAAACCCTCCACGCAACCTTACATGCTGCTCAAACTCTTTGGGCATGGGCTCCACGGGCTACCATCTAGGAGCGCATCCAACTCCACACCACGCCCATGTTCTTTGTTTCGCCAAACTCCTTTTGGATAGGTTGAAAATCACGAAAATAGCTTCAGATTTAGGGCAATTTTTTTAGTCAAATCCACCACCTTAAGGCTTTGATACCAATTGTAGCAGAAGCTTGTTCCAAGGGTCGTCAAAACGGTATTTTTCAGGCTTAGTTTCACGTTATCTTTCTCTACCAAAAGGGGAGGTAAAATATTTCTTTATTTTGTGTAAGATGTCACGAAGCTATTATTTCAGTTAATATAGCAAACATGAATAAAAATGGATAAATGATATGAGCAAGACAAATATGTGGAATCATTTTACATCTATCATACTATAAAAGGGCCATTTTGTTGATTGAATTTAATTATAGAAATAACAACTCATTTAATTATTTGAAACACTTATTCTACTTGAAGAATCTGAAATGGAAGAAAAATAGAAATAGGACAAACGAACAAGATGAAAAGATGGAAGAGAAATTGTGATCCGTTCCCACCGAAATCACTATAGGTCTATAAGACGAATTTGCTCTCTTCTAATGTTGTTGAAGGCATGTTGATGATAGAAATCGGATCAACAAATCTTACTCGCCTAACTGTAACCTTCACTTCCTAAATTCTATAATTTGATGCTCAAACAAGAGCGAGAAGAGAAATATATATTTGAGATGAAATATTTGAAGTGCATGCGTTCTTCTTTAAATGATGTGGTATTTGAAGATTTCTTTCGAAGTTTTGAATAATTTGGTCATTTTTTTAGAGAATGACAGAAGACGGCTTCTTATTGGTTATCTTGTAACTAATTAGGTTAAGAACCACACTTTATTCATTGGCCCGCGTGTCCTTTGTTGATAGCACATAGTCAGCTTGTATATGAAAAATGGTTTACAAGCCTTAGGCGATCCTTCTGTTTCCTTATTCTCCTTGCACGTTTCTTTATATATGGCCAATAGCTAGCTAGGTTTGCGGACTTCATTTCAAGGGTTAACAAATAGTCCCCCAAATCCGATTTTATTATTTATATGAAATATGGGACTTTAATTTTTTACCATTTCAAATTCGCCATTTTACCATTTACTTTACAATTATGGGCAGATGGAACATTGTTGAAGTCTTTTAATGCCAGCTTAAGCGTAATTTAAAAAAATGTTCCACTAATTTTCTGTATTATTCTTGAGCGTTATATGCTTGCTTAAAACCGTTCATTTTATTTCATTTCGTATTCGACTGCTAAGATCACGTTGTTGGGAAAATACTTTACCGTCATATTGATCCTTCATGTTGGAACAACAAGAATATGTAAACTATATCGTTGCTAGTACAAAAGAGGCGTCACCATGATCTTTCATCTCAAAATTCCTTGCTGGATATCTCTTAGTTTCGTACAGTAAGCCTATATTGTTGCTAGGAAGCAATATGTCATTGACATATGAAACCAAAAAAATATACTTACTTCTATTGAACTTGTGGTGTATACAATCATCACCAAATTCATCTCGAAATTATATGAAATGATCACTTGATGAAACTTGTAATACCATTAACGAGAGGCATATTTGAGTCCATAGATAGATTTCTTTAGTTTACAAACCATTTGCTTTGCATCATCTGACACAAAGTTCACTAGTTATACCATATAGATTGTTTCATCAATGTCACCATTGAGAAATATCATCTTAACATCCATTTGAAGTAGCTCAAGATCAAAATGCACTACCAATGTCATTGTAATCCTATAAGAGTCTTTTCGAAAAAACTGGAAAGAAAGTCTCTTTATAATCAATGTCTTCTTTCTGTGTAAAGCCCTTTGCAATAAGTCGAACCTTATACCTCTTTACATCACCCTTCGAATCTCTCTTGATCTTAAATATCCATTTGCAATCAATGAGTTTCGCACTTTCAGGCAATGGAATAAGGTCTCACACGTCGTTGTCTTTCATGGACTTTATTTCTTCATTCATGGCATTGAGCCACTTTTGAGAGTTAGAATTTTCCATGGCTTGATGGAAGTTGATCGAATCATCTTTTACCACTCCAATCTCAACTTCGTGTTTTTGGAGAAATATGATTTAATCATCTGAAACCGCACTTCTCATCTCTCTAGTGGATCTTCTTAATGACATTGATTCTTGAGATGGTAGAGTTTGTTCTTCTGGAATAAGTTGTTGACCTTCAGAGGGAGATACAATGACATTGTTTTGATCCGGAGTTTCTTCTTGAATAATGTCAAAGATAGAAACCTGATCGTGATCATTGTCATGACAATTGGAGGAATTTCAACGTTGAATTTCAACGTATTCCTCCTCAAACCTGATCGTGATCATTGTCATGGCTTGTAACCCTTTTTTCCCCCGCAAACTCAACAACCTTAAAGAACAGTACATTTCCTATCTCGATAATTGCCTTAATTGTGGGATCATAAAACTTGAAACTCCTGGACCTTTCAGAATATCCAATAACATAGCAATCGGTAGTTCTTGCGTCGAGTTTATTTTCATTTGGCCTGTAGGGCCTTGCCTCAGCTCGACATTCCCAAACGTGTAAGTGCTTCAAATTAGGCATTTTGCACGTCCAAAGCTCTTAAAAGGTTTACTTAGATTAAATTAATGATGAATTATTAAAAGATGAAGTGCATAATTAAAATTCATGAACTTCATTAATTTAAGATAATTATTGATGGTTACATGTTCATCCAGATAGTACTTATTAGTACATATGGTCTACAATTATATATTAATAAAATATAACAATCATTTGACATCAATTTATTTTTTGACAATTAAGTACAAATATGCCAAAGTGACGAAGTCTAACATAATTATATCATCCATTATAAAATATAATTGAATAGGTGCTTTCATGCACGATTTATTTAAAGAATTTTGTTATTTGTATACTTTGGAGTCTACATTCGAATTTACACTTCCTCACATGGAGGGGGTAGTGCACGTAGCATCTCCCTTAATTAACACATCAATTAAATGAAGTGAGTTGAAAATATTTATGTAACTGATAACATTGTCTTGAAAATGAGGTGAATTTTGAATTCTCAAAATCTATTTGAATAAAATTCATAGCACAAAAAGGAAATTAGAGTATAATGATTAATAATGGAGAAACCTAAGCCACATTGTAATCACCAGAGAGGGAAGAAATGGAGCAGAGAGAAAATGCATGTACGAGTAGGCCCAACCACGATCTTTTCTAAGAGAGCGAAGTTCAAATGTGAGAATTAGCCCTTGTTGGATTGCTTTTCTATTACGTTTATTTTCAATTACATTTCTTTTATAAATAAATCAATTTTCTAAAATGGTTTTATTTGGAAATTTTTTTTGAGCTTAGTCCATGTTTGAAACAAGAATGTTCTTACAATAGGGATTTTTGCTCAATGAAAGCAAATGATAACATGTTTTGCTTGAAGTACCGACATTTGATGTAAGCATTTTGATGGAAGGAGATAAAATGGACAAACTCCATAAGAAAATGTTGAAATGTTGGGGTAAATACAAAATTTGAAACGATATGGACAATTTTTGCAATGTTTATAGACGATGAGGACAATTTGCTTTTATTACCCTTAATTTTTTACAAGATGTCATTTACATACAAACTTCAGTTCACAAGTTTAAAAATTGTCTTCACTTGGACATTATAAAAGCTAAGTTTTCTTTTCATCCATTCATTTATAACCGTCCTTGTATTGCAAGAAGTCTTTCAAAATGTAAACCACGCGCCCATGGAAATTTTTACACGAAACATTTTAAGCAAAATAGTAACACGAATTTTCCATTGAATTTTGAATAATCAAAAAGGGATATATGTGGCTTCAAAACTCTATATGTAATGGCTCTTATATAGGTAAGTTATCCCTATCATAGCCATTGAGTATTACCACACAAGATCTAGGATACTACCAACCAAAAATTCTCATTACACATTACCTTGGGACATTAGAGTGTGTCAACATATGAGCAATCTCAAGGTTTCACATCTAGAAATTTCACCAAATAGTCAAAAACATAACAAATGCTTCAATATTAGTACGATTTAGGGTTAGAAAACTCGAACCTGAGTGGTTGTTAAAGATTGACCACCAAAATCAACACAAAGTTAGCCAAATGTACCGTCCTCCTAATTAGACAAGGATGTCTTACGAACAAACATCAGCGAAGAATCAGGGTTCTTATAGATCTCTATTTGAAGAAATAGGGTTCGTATCTGAAGAACAGTCAACAAATAAATGTGATACCACTATTACAAAATTCTTTGAAATGAGAATAGTAGTCTGTCAACAAATATTACATAAACTTTCGACAACACAAGTTTACAACACTCGATCTATTACACAACCCCAAAAGAACTAGGGAAATTCAAGATATAATATCACGGACTCGAAATTGAATCCTTTTGTAGGCTATCAAAACCTTAACCCATTCTTAATGCAAAGCTTTATTGATGAAATGAAGCATCAAGGAATTGTGTTATCTCTCTCAAGTATAACAAACACGGTGTTTAGATTTCATTAAGAAAAACCAGAAAAATAAACTTTTAGTAAGAGTTCGAAAGAAGAACATAAAGGAGAGAACATAGATAATTCTGGGAGCACACACCAAAGAACAAACATCAGTTTGTGACCAATGAGATGGCTTAGGGTACTATTTGCAAGACCCGCACCCAATCCAAGCCCTTGCTGAGACACACGTTGGTGGTGGTGCAAATACATGTTGATCAAAACCACAAGTATATAGGTCTTTGCTCTTTAGGGTCCAAGCCGAAAGACCAAATTCAAGACTTATGAACCAAAGATTTTCAGACTATTTTTCTTATTTAGGAGAAAGGTGTCCAAAAGACATTTAATCAAAGTTCTTAACTAGTATTCCATGGATAAATTTGGATTCAAATATTTAATTCATTACTTAGTGATAAGTAAATATATAGTGGTTTTTGATAAGTAAATATATCATGTTATATAATCTCGCAAAGTAAAATATGAATATGTTTGATCCCATTAACTTCAAAGTTTGGGTCCCACTTAATTTTAAGCTCAATTATGCTCAATTAAAACCATTTCCAACAAAAATAGCAGAAGGGCATGAACCAAAAATGAAATGTACAGATATGTTGTATGCCTTATATGCAGAACGGCCGTGTACACGAAATCAAAAGCTAGATTAGTTAAGTTTCGGAAGATACGACCTTTGTTGCCAGGTTGTGAATTATAACTAAAATTCTTTCGGGATGGGCCTTAGTACCCATGTCATTCAGATATTATTATTTGAAAATGAATGGAAATTCCTTTAAAAAAACGAGATAGAGAATGGAAATGACTCCTCGTCAATTCATATTAACTGACATATAACCTTAAGGATATGCCTAAGATCGATCATTGCAATTATTGAAAAATTCTGCAAGCTTGCTTGGATACCTGGATAGGGATCGAATCTCCACTTCTATTGATTTCTTCAGGAAGAATGCATTTTTTTGGGATGCGAATTACGTATTAATCCTTGTTCATTTAGATATTGCCGCTATTTCTGGGAGCCTTCCATAAAAATATTATGTGGAGGAACTTGTTCGAGAAAAAAAATTATTTTCCAGGTCTTATTTATCATCTTTTCTGATTTTTTATATGGGTTCTTGATGCAAGTGATAGTAATCATGTTTCTTGGGAAGTTCACTTCAATTATTCAGCTCAGTTGGATGATGTGGCTAGTTTCCGTAAATATTTTAGTAGTAACAGGTTCGTTTGTCATTACCTAAGTATATTGTTATTAAGAAGTTATGACCAGCTGTCCACTTTCAATTATTGTGAAACTGATCCCGTTCATAATAGGCCTTTCAGTAAATTCTTTACAAGGAAATATCATTAAGAAGAAGGTAAATACGACTTTTAGCTGGCTCTTAGTAAAACATCGACTCTGTCAGGAAGAAGCAATTATTCATATATTTATATGGAATTTTTTTTTTCAGAGGTTGAATTAACTGCATGGTTCTTGTCCGAAGTGACTGGCATAGGTTAACATTTTCAAAGACATAGAATATCAAATTGTTGTTGGAATGCTCTGGACTGTATTTGGTAAGTAGTGAGAATGTATGGAATACTGTTGTTTATGGGGCTATTGATGGATTATTAAAGTACTACTGGCTACTTCATCATGTAAGACCCTATTATGGACTCAAAGTCAGAATTATCTTGCTTGATACTTCATCATGTAAAATTTTCTTGCACTATCGTAAGTTTGTTTTACATCATAAATCTCCAGAAAATTCTTGAAAATAATTAATATATTACTGCAGGTTGTCAAATTTGTTATATTTGTCAAATTTGTTAAATAGGAAAATGTTCATGTAATATAAAACTAGGAGTTCCAACGTGGAAAAGCCACTTTCTATTAATGGTTGTGTGTATATATGTGTGCGTGTGTGTGTGACCAGAGCTTTCATTAACTTTATCTTTAAATATCCCAACCTAAAAATTATTACATAATCCAGTCTTCCCTCACATTAACTATTAATAATTCTAGTTGGATAATCAAAATTATTACATCTTCCAGGCATGTGATAATCAAACTAAACATAGTGGACTTTAAAATTCTAGTTGATTATGCATGTTAAGATGAATTTAACGGATACCAAAAGATCTCTAACATTATAGATAAGATCTTGCGTTCTTAGTTAAAATCAATAAATTAGGTGATAGATCTGTTACACCTAAAGCTTAAGGAAATAAGTAAGGAAATCAAAATATGAACTCAAGAATGCATTCCTTTATCGAAATTATTTGAGATGACTAGGAACGTTGGAAGTTTAATATGGTTAAATAACTCAGAACGTTGGAATCCGACACGCATCTAAATAGCAAGTAGATGTTTGCGTTCGGAATACGTCGTCCTGGTGAGCGAGCACATGAGTTCATTTAATAGTTTTCTTTTGAGAGAAGTTCAAATCTCAGATGAGCAGATGAGCATTTGTATAAAGCCAAATCAATTATGTCATTTGATCACAAAAATCTGTTTAAAGAAAAGCCGTGCTTAAGTGAGAAATTAAGTAGAAAGTAAGTGAGATCTTCTTACTCAACGTGCAACGGATGCAAGAATAGGGTTGAGAAGTCAAGAAAATGTAATTATGGGAGACACAAATATTATTGCTTCACTGATCTCATATAATTTGAAAGTGAACTTTGTGTATTTAGTAGATTGAATATAAACCAAGGACGCCACACATTTATTAAAATGAGCACAGATTGTGGACTTTCTTTTTAAATAAAATGTGATGCAATTAAGAAATTACAGTTTTAACATAATTACCCATTATCGATTTATTCAAATTAAGTTAATGTTTTAGTTTTGCTTGTTGACTTAAGAGCGTACTTTTTTTTTCTCCGAAATGACAAGCAAAGAGGTATTACGAACTTAAGTGGACCTGTGCTAAGTCTAGAGGTAAAAGAGTATAAAGCACGGCTATGGAGTCAGGCCAAACTTCACCATCTAGGTGCTTTTTTTAGAACAATGTATGCACTTAAGGAAAATGTAAGAACTTTCATGGGTTCCGTCCCTATGCATCGGAACCCATGAAAGCCAAATTGTTTTCTAGATATTCACTACGAAATCAAGAAATTCGGAAAGTGGAAGTCATAACAATTCATTTCTGCTTTTACGTTTGTGGCAAAGGAAGCCAAAACATGATCTATGGAAGTACAAACCAACATATATTTACTAAGCCTCAGGCAGCTTTTACAGTAAAAAGAATATGCAAAATGAATTTCTTAGCCATGTATGGGGAAACATGATCATTTGCAGAAACAGAATCTCTTTAGCTTGAAAAAGTGTTTTTCTTTTCGTGGAGACATTTTCATCCGTACTACACTGGTAAAAAAATGTTTTTCTTTTCGTGGACACATTTTCATCCCTACTAAACTGGTGAAAAAGTGTTTTTCTATTCGTGGACACATTTTCATATACGCTGAAGCAAAGACATCACTTTGGAGTAATGCAAGCAAATGTAGAAGTCGATCATTTTTTTCTTTATATTTGGGACCTTCTGAATCCGTGAACCTCACCTTCACATCAGCAGGCATTTTTACATCCTATTAAACACTTTTTCATCTTAAAGAGAGATTCATATTAAACATGGAACTAAAATTAATAAAGGCATTTACGGTTGTGAAAAATCATTAGTTTATGATGAGACAATAAACTTGATGGTTGCAGAAAAGGAAGGGAAAATGGCTTTTATGTTTTGCTAAAGGTATCATCAAAGCAAAGATCTGGCTCATTTACTGAAAAATCAATTTATGCAGTTATAGTTTAGTGTAATTGTTGTAAAAATCAATGATGTGCTATGTAGTTATATCTAAATAAGATAAATTTGACATCATACAACAAATATAGCAAAACAAGCAATTACCATGTATAAATGATCACAAGGAGAAGAACGTGGAATCATTTAACAATTATCATACCATAAAAGGGCCACTATTTGTGTTTTGAGTTTAACTATAGAAATAACAGCTTGTGTACCAAAACTGTAAGTGATGAGGACTCGTTGGGGGACACATAGGGTTACGAACATTCCTAAAGTCATCAAATTCCCCATGGAACTTGGTTTCAAATTTGTTACTAGAAATGGGAAGAATGTTTGCCAGAGGGGAAATGTTTTCCATCTTCCATGTCTGGGATATTATTAATATAGAAGGTATTGATTGGAGGCATGGAATCAAAGGTGGTTGGATTGACACACTGAATGTCATGGATGCTGGGTCGACGTTTATCCATTGGAGTCATTGTTTTGTCGTCGAAAGTATTTCTGTGCATGGCTAGCAACTTCAGTTGGGGAACATAATGCCTTGAGATGCTCCTCCAGTCTCCTTTCCCATATTTGTTCAGTCCCAATGAGGATAGCCTGAAAGAAAAATGAATGAAATATACTAGAAAACGATATCACTATAAAAATATGGCGAAATTTCTGATGTGCGACAAGAAAGAAAGTTGATATCACAAGAAAATGAATGTGTTAAAAATTAGCCCATGTTTGGTAAATTTATAAGATTTATAAATAAGAATAGTAAGAGACTAAGAAAAATAATAACGTGTTCCACAATATATATGAGTGTGGGATTGATATTACTACTGGGGTTGATAGCCATTGTTTCGGGCCTTTTGGTGGTGCCCAAATTCGGGCTGATTGTTCTTTGGTAGAGTAGTCATGACAGGAAGGCCAGTCCTGGGGATATGATGTTGGTGGACTTCTTGGTTAAGGCCGAGTCATCTGCAGGAAAATAAATCTGGTCTCCATTTATGATATTGATTGATCCTACTCAACAAGATCAGTTGACCAAATTAAGGTTGCTACTTACGCAATGCTCCATGTCATTATTTCACAGTGTTTATAATATAATGTTTGTTCTATCTGGAATTGCCCGTGACACCTCACCTTTTCATAATCCCAGATGTTTAAGATACCATCCTCTGCACCACTGCCAAAGACAGACGACTTGTCTAGACACCACTGAAACAAAAATATAATGCCATTAAATGGATAGTTAACACATATTAACACCACTCATCATTTAAACACCCGCGTGTACAATGTCTGGCACCTGGACACAGAGGATAGCATTGCTCTAGGCTTTGAATATCTGGACATGGGATCTGATTCCTCTAGGAATAAGTTTTCGACGGTCAAACATGCAAATGCTAGGTAGATCTGAAAAAAATGCAGGCATTATTCAATCCCATAACAAAACTCCAAATACACTAATAATTCAAACCTAAAATCAAAGTAACAGCAAATTATGAGTCACTCAATACAATATCATATTCAGCAAAGTTGTTCCACTGCATTATAACCAATGTTTTTAAGCAACTAGAATTTATATTTGTCCACTTGACCAAAGATCAAAAAGTACCCAGTAAAAATACCTGCATGGAGATCAATAATCAAACTATCGCATGTACAACAGCAACAAAGCATTACAAAATAGCATATCACATACTATATTACACTTCATTTGCAAAACATTTTAATAAAAGGATGAATGTTTTCTTGACCGTGTTGGATATGTGAAAGCAATATTCCTAAATAATCATGGAAAAGTTTAAAGGGCATACTTTTCTGGTAAATAGTGAATCTAACTTTTCTGTTATTGTTCTTCGATGTAGAAGCTAAAAGGGTTATTAAGGATTTTTTTTTTAACCGTCATGGTATTTAATTACCCACAACGGTTATTCCTTCATTGGGATAAATTAATCATTACAACAATACTTTTCTATAATGAAGAGCGTAATGGTTTATGGAAAAGGGCATCCAGAAAATGAAGTTAATATATAGGCGTACCTTATTTCCTATACCTTCCATAAAAACACTTGTAGTTCCATTTTCAATATGGGACATCTTATCATTTGTATCAAAACAAAAGGTCTCATGTGCAATTAGTAGCCTCTTGAGAATGAAGACTTTTCTGGTCATTTTCTTTCATAAAAATGAAAAATGGAGTAAAACTACATCATAAATGGATTTCTCTTTTAGTAGTAGCAAAAATATGAACTTTGTTCTTCGAGTTGTATTCTTTCTGGAACGTTGAAGTCGCGTGTTTACTTCTTTCGATATGTACCCTGTCCAATGAACAAATAAGGAACGTAAAAATATATTCGTATGGCAAAGAATAAAACATCAGCCTTAACGTACACCATCAATAATTAACATAAGCAAAAGACAGTTTATTTAGTGTCGTTGGATAAAAAACAGTTTGCCTCCATGCCCAATTTGTTTCAGTTATGAAATTTGCACGTGAAATCATTTTCCACAGGTAAATCTGGAACTGAATTGTACCATGACCGATTAATTAAGTTGGGTACTGTTTTCTCTTGAGTATGATGCGAAAAAACTATAAACCTAGTGCTATGTCCTTGGTCGGCCAGTACAATAAATAAAATGAAAATTCAACAGCCCAATGTTAAAAATCTTCAAAATCCCCAAAACCTAAAATGAATAAAAAATAAAATAAAATAAAGATGAGCTTAATATTTTCAATTCAAGACCCCAAATGGTCCAAATCTACCGGCAGAAAAAACAGATTTTATGTAACTATTACACGATTCTTCAAACCAATAACACTAGTTTCTCAACAAATATTACCCAAACTTTCAAACATAGAAGTTTACAACTCTTGACCAGTGATACAACTCCAAAAGCACATAGGAAATAAAGATTGAAGGGCTTAGACTCAAAATTGTGCCCTTCTTTTTAGCTATCAAAACCCTAGCCTAAATCCTAAAGCAAACCTCTATTGATTAAAGAATGCAACAAGGAATTGCATCATCTCTCTCAAGTACGACACAATACGGTGTTTAAATTTCAAAAAGGGAATTAGAAGAATCAACTTCCAACAACAGGTTTGGAAAAAGAACATGAAGAGAGAACAAAGAAAATTCTGGAAGAAAACACCGAAAGGCAGTTATCAGATTGTGACCTAATGGGGCGACCTAGGGTACTACTTGTACCCTTACATCCAGCCGTTGATCTAGACCAGGATCCAACAATCCAGGGCTTCTTAGAAAACTTAAAGGCAAAAATGTTGAGTTGCTCTAAAGGTGCATTTCTCAGGAGACGTTTTTTAAGTTATGGATTTGGGTTCTAGGTCAGCCAAGTTATTGGTTGATTTTTTAAGTTGACTGTTGGACCAAACAACCCATTATCATCATAGCCCACGAGACCAGTGGGCGTCAGAGCCCAACAATAACGAATAAGAACAAACTAAAGGATTATTTAGACAACCAATTGCACAAAGTTATTAATTAGATCGTAATATTTTAAATTTGTTCAATTCCACAAGATGGAGAGTTTCAAACACTATCCTGGTTAGAAGGAATTGTACATTAGAACTTTTGAATACAATAAACTAAAACCTAACACATAATGAACTGCTTAGCAACGGTGAATTTTGAACTCTGAAAATCTATTTCAATAAAATTCATAGCACAAAAAGGAAATTAGAGTAGAATGATTAATAATGGAGAAACCTAAGCCACCTTGTAATCACGAGAGAGGGAAGAAATGGAGCACAGAGAAAATGCATGTATGAGTAGGCCAGACAGCGATCTTTTGTAAAAGAGGGAAGTTCAAGTGTGAGAACTAGCCTTTGTTGGAGTGTCATTTTCTATCACATTTCTTTTCAATTACATTTCTTTTATATAAAAAAAAATCAATTTTCTTGAATGGGTTTATATAGAAATGTTCTTTTAGCTTAGTCCATGTTTGAAACAAGAATGTTCTTACAATAGGGACGTTTTGCTCAACGAAAGCAAATGATAACATGTTTTGCTTCAAGTACCCAGATTTGATGTAAGGGTTTTGATGGAACAAGATAAAAGGACAAACTCCATAAGAAAATGTTGGAATGAGGGGGTCAAGGCAAAATTTGAAACGATATGGACAATTTTTGCAATGTTTGTAGACGATGAGGACATTTTGCTTATTACCCTTAATTTTTTACAAGATATCATTTATATACAAACTTCAATTAACAAATTTAAAAATTGTCTTCACTTGGACATTATAAAAGCTAAATTTTCTTTTCATCCATTCATTTATAACCGTCCTTATATTGCAAGTCTTTCAAAATGTAAACCACGCGTCCATGTATCAATTTCACCAAAATCTTGTCATTCTTTATTTCAACTAGAGTAAGATTTTAAAAATAACCTTTCATGGAAATCGTGACACGAGGTTTCCATTGAATTTTGAATCATCAAAAAGGGATATTTGTGGCTTCAAAACTCTATATGTAATAGCTCTTATATAGGTAAATTATCCCTATCATATCCATTGAGTATTACCATACAAGATCTAGGATACTACCAAAGAAAAATTATCGTTACACATTACCTTGGGACATTAGAGTCTGTCAACGTATGAGCAATCTCAAGGTTTCACTTCTAGAAATTTCACCAAATAGTCAAGAACACTACACATGCTTCAATATTAGTACGATTTAGGGTTAGAAAACTCGAACCTGATTAGTTGTTTAAGATCTGACCACCAAAATCAACAAAAAGTTAGCCAAATGTACCGTCCTCCTAATTGACAAGGACATCTTATGAACAAACATCAGTGAAGAATCAGGGTTCTTATAGATGAGTATTTGAAGAAATAGGGTTCGATATCCAAAGAGCAGTCAACAAATAATTGTGATACCATTATTACAAAATTATTTGAAACAAGAATAGTAGTCTCTCAACAAATATTACATAACCTTTCGAAAACACAAGTTTACAACACTCGATCTATTATACAACCCCAAAAGAACTAGGGAAATTCAAGATAGAATATCACGGACTCAAAATTTTATCCTTTTGTAGGCTAACAAAACCTTAACCCATTCTTAATGCAAAGCTATTCATGAAATGAAGCATCAAGGAATTGTGTCATCTCTCTCAAGTATAACAAACACGGTGTTAAGATTTCATAAAGAAAAACCAGAAGAATCAACTTATAGTAAGAGTTTGAAAGAAGAACATAAAGGAGAGAACATAGATAATTCTGGGAGCACACACCAAATAACAAAAATCAGTTTGTGACCAATGGGGCGACTTGGGGTACTATTTGCAAGACCGGCACCCAATCCAAGCCCTTGTTGAGACACACATTGGTGGTGGTGCACATATATGTTGAATGAAACCAAAAGTATCTGGGTCTTTGCTCTATAGGGTCCAAACCCAAAGACCAAACTCAAGACTTATGAACCAAACATTTTCGGACTAGTTTTCTTACTTAGGAGAAAGGTGTCCAAAAGACATTTAATCAAAATTCTTAACTAATATTCCATGGATAAATTTGGATTCAAATATTTAATTCATTACTTTGTGGTTTTTGATAAGTAAATATATCATGTTATATAATCTCGCAAAGTAAAATATGAATATGTTTTATCCCATTAACTTCGAAGTTTGGGTCACACTTAATTTTAAGCTCAATGATGCTCAATTAAAACCATTTCCAAAAAAAAATAGCAGAAGGGCATGAAAGAAAAATGAAATGTATAGATATGTTGTACGCCTTTTATGCAGGACGGCCGCGTACAGGAAATCAAAAGCTAGATTAGTTAAGTTTCGGAAGATACGATCTTCGTTGCCAGGGTTGTGAATTATAACTAAAATTCTTTGGGGATGGGCCTTAGTACCCATGTCATTCAGATATTGTTATTCGAAAATGAATAGAAATTCCTTTAAAAAAACGAGATAGAGAATGAAACAAGAAATAAGTGATATATTTGTGTAATGGCAATGACTCCTCGTCAAATCATACTAACAAACATATAACCTTATGGATATGCCTAAGATTGATCATTGCTATTATTGAGAAATTCTACAAGCTTGCTTGGATACCTTGATGGGGATCGAATCTCCACTTCTATTGATTTCTTCATGAAGAATGCATTTTTTTGGGATGCGAATTACATATTAATCCTCATTCATTAAGATATTGCCGCTATTTAAGGGAGCCTTCCATAAAATTATTATGTGGAGGAACTTGTTCAAGAAAAAAATTATTTTCCAGGTCTAATTTGTCATCTTTACTGATTTTTTATATGGGTTCTTGATGCAAGTGATAGTAATCATGTTTCTTGGGAAGTTCACTTCAATTGTTCAGCTCAGTTGGAAGAGGTGGCTAGTTTCCATAAATATTTTAGTATTTCTAGCCATTGATTTAGATCGTGATCCAGTTGTCCAAGGTTTCTTAGAAAACGTAAAGAACGATTTAGGGTTAGAAAACTCGAATTAGAATGGTGGTGTAAGATTTGACCACCAAAATCAACACAAAGTTAGTGAAATGTACAGATCTCCTAATTTGATGACGACTCTCACGAACAAACATCAATGAAGAACCAGGGTTCTTATAGATATAGGGTTTTGACCTTCAGCTCTGCGAGAAGAACCTTGTTTATTTGAAGAAATAGGGTTCGATACCCCAAGAAGTCAACAAATGATTGTGATACCACTATTACATAATTCTTCGAACAAAGAATAATAGTCAGTCAACAAACATTACTTAAAATTTCGGTAAAAACGTTTACAATGCCAGATCTATTTTAAAACTCCAAAAGCACCAAAAAAATCAAGATCAAAAGGCTCAGACTCAAAATTGTATCATTTTGTTTGCTATCAAACTTTAACCCCATTCTCAAAGCACAACTTTATTGATGAAAGGAAGCAGCAAGGAATTGAAGCAAATCACTAAAGTATAACACACACAGTGTTTAGATTTAATAAAGAAAACTCGAAGAATCAACTTCCAATAAGGGGTTTGAAAGAGGAATACAAAGAGAGAACATAGATAATTCTGGAAGCAAACACCAAACAACAAAAATCAAATTGTGGCTTAATGGGGGCGGCTTAGGATACTATTTGCACCCTTATCTCCAGCCATTGATCTAGATCATAATCAAACTGTCCAAGGTTTCTCAGAAAACTTAAATGCAAAAGTGTTGAGTTGCTCTAAAGGTGAATTTCTCAAAACACATTTTTAAGCTATGGACAGGGCGGACGAAAACATTTTGACTTAGGGGGGCACAATCAAACTTGTAAAAAGGTTGTGCAGAATTTTACATTTGAAAAATTACATCCAATAAGTGATTTTACTTCCAAAAATTTACATGGATACGACATTTTCGAATGTAAATTTTGACAAATTTGATGTCATATTCCATTTAAAATTTCCTAATAAAATGATGTAAATTTTACTGTATAAATAATAATAATTGAATTTTTTTAAAGAAAGATCGAGTTAGAAGCCTTTTTTTAAGGCACACGTTTGACAAATCTTTAACTATTTTCGATATGTTTGGATTATTCAATATACCTATGATGTAGTTCTCGAAACAAGCTTCGAGATAACAAGGTGATTTGTAGATTCGGCTAGCATATGATGATTGGAGAATTTTTAAAGTTAGCATGTTATCGAAATTTTCAAAATACTAGTTTGGAACAGCTTACTTTGACAAGCCGTAACATTTTTCTACGGTTGACTGTATCATGTGCCATTAATGATGTCGTGAGCACTTCAAAATGATATTAAAATTACAATATTTCGACTTCGTTTGGCATCCATAATGATTTCAAAAATTGAGACAAAAACAAAGGAAATTAAAAAAAAAACAAAAATTGACCCCAAAGTTGGGGGGTCACATGCCACCCCCTGTGTCGACCCCTGGCTATGGATCCAAGTTATTAAGCAATTCCATCAGTATAGTGTTGGGCCAAACAATCCATTATCTCCATAACCCATGAGTAACATATAAAATGATACTCCCTCCATCTCATTTATACAGGCTCACTTTCCTTATTTTCTTATCCCAAATATATAGTCTTATTTCTTTATTAAGAATGTTTTGTTTTATTCATTTATTAATATACCATTATTTCTTTGATACTCCCAATAATAATTTACTAAGTATGAAAGTTTTTGGCAAAAATTATTTTTCCAATTACATTAAATAAGATTTCTTAATCCTCGTGATAAAAAAAACAAGCCTATATAAATGAGACGGAGAGAATACGAAGGATTATTTAGACAACCAAATCGCAAAAAATTAATATTTAGATCATAATTTCTTCGACTTGTTCAATTCCACAAAATGGAGAATTTCAAACACAATCCTGGTTGTAAGGAATCGTACATTAAAAATTTCTAATACAATATAACTCATTAAACCTGAAGTCAAAAAACTAAAAACTAACAAACAAAGAAATGCCTAGCAGTGGTGAATTTGGAATTCTCAAAATCTATTTCAAAAAAATTCATAGTAGAAAAAGGAAAATAGTGTATAATTATTAATATTAGAGAAACCTATATGTCACAATCACAAGAGAGGGACGAAATATGAGAGAAAAAAATGCATATACATGTACGCCAAACTTGTGATCTTTTGTAAGAAAGTGAAGTACAAGTGAAAGAATTAGCCCTTTTTTGACTGCGTTTATCACTTTTCTACTACGTTTATTTTCTATCACATTTCTCGAAAAAAAAAAAAAAGAAATTCAATTTTCAAGTTTTTATGTCATTTATACTCTGTAGCCACCTTTTTTTATTTTAAAAAAATACTTCCATACAAGTTCTTAATAATGTAATAACAGCCCATTCGCAAATTTAAAGTTTTACAACTTTCCTATATATTTATTACATACCAGATTCGACCTGCTAGTCGTATAGAAATTTATCCAATTCATAAATGAAGTGCATACTCGATGAATCCGTCAAAACTCACCAAATTTGGTTAAACATAAGTGGTGGCCAGAGTGGAGCCACGATATTTGGAATGGATACAATGGTTGAAGATACTACAATAGTCGGCAACACGGTGGTGGTAGATGGCATCAAATAAAACACAAAAGTTATCAACTTTAGGTTACTATTTTGTAAAATACAAGTAAATAGTGAAGAAACAAAAAAGGGCAAGCAACAACGTTTTAAAAGAATCATGTTTCAATTTCAAGGAACTCAAAAAGTTGAAAGATTGAAAAAAAATCAACGAAAATCATATTTAAAACGTTGAAAACTCTTCTTCAGAGATTTCAAGGAACTCAAAAAGTTCATTAAGTAATTATATTCGAGTTAACTAAAAAGTTGAAAACTCTTCTTCAGAGATTTTGTACAATTTCTTCGTAAATGGTCATGCATTCAACCACTAAAAGAAAAGACTTAGAGACTGGACTTATGTGTCACTGAAGGCTTGAAATCCGTTGGTAATATATTTTTGAGATGGAGTCCATCCCTTAGTAAATTGACGGTGAAACACTCGTCAGTAATGTACATGGATTTTATTGGCAATCTGTAATTGGCAATGGGAAAAAATTGTTGTTGTTTACAAATGGAGTTTTTTCGCAGCTAATTGGTGATGAATTGTGCACCCTTGATCCATTTTTGATTAACTACAACTTAATTACTTGTAGCTTGATCCTAGATAGCCATGGGTCTTCTGTTTTTGTTCCATCACTAACTACCAACATATTTGTTACAGATCTACTTGTAACTAACTATCTACAAATCTCTCTTTTTTGTTTCCATTACTAACTACCGACATATTTTCTATAGAACTATTTGTTCCTAAATAGCTGTGAATCTTCCCTCTTTGTTTCCATCACTAACTACCAACATATATTCTACGAAGATACTTGTTCCTAAATAGCTACAAATCTTCCATTTATTATTTATACTCAAATTTTCAACAAAAATATTCCGTTGAAAATTTGGTTTACAATTAGAAAATATACCAGTAATTATTTTATTAATATATTTATATTGTGAATTAAAGCTATTTAAAAAGTTCAAATATTTAAAATACAACCATAAATAAACAAATACAAAATTACAAACATTTTCAACGTTCAAAGATACACAAAATTAATTAATTTTGTTTCCATTTTGAAAGTCAACACTAAAATTATACCCCTCGTGTCATAGTCCAAACCGAGAAACATATACACTTGATCAATTGGGAAAAAGAAGTTCTACACACTTTCGATTGTAATTTTTTTATAAAAAAAAATAAACATTTACTATGTATAACCATTGAAGATCATTGTGCTTGAATGACTAATCTCGTGGTCCATTCCTTTTTCCCAACCATCCAAAGTATTGTTTGTTGGAACTCAATGCACTTCATCTTGCCTATCATCTTCCATTTTTTTGAGGTAATCCATCGTTTTTCCTTGTAGATCTTTCTTCTCACAAGCACGACGAAATTCCTCTTGTAAAGTGAGAAAATCTACATGTCCATCATATGGAACACAAGGAGAACTTTGTGGAAAATAGGATGATGAATACCAAGACCATACAAGCAACCACCCTTACAAGGATCTTGAGTTGCTTCAGACCATGCATCAATGTCAATTTCAGGTTGTGACATATTTTAACTGTATTTTTCATGAATTGCAGTGTCATATTTTTCCTGCAAAACAAACAACTGTGAAGCGGTTTGCCTAGAGCCTACTCCTAATCGTGCTAAAAAAAAAAAAAAGCCAAAAAGGCATGTAAATAGTACTGGTCTTGATCAAAAGATCAGCTTTAAAATATGGAAACGTGCAACTTCAAGTCAGGCACATTAGTAATCTTCAGACTAATAAGAAGTGTGGTTCCAATACAAATGCCAAGAAAACATGTTTGGTTATGTGTATTACCAATCAGTTTTAGATACTGAAATTTACATCAAATATCAATGCCAAGGAATCAGAATGGATTAAACAGTGCTATCAACAAAATCAATCAAATTTCTTTAGACCCTAAGAAAACCCACAATATATAACTTCAGTTAGATCGAAGATACACAGTTAAATTCATTATTACACATATGTTGGACCCTATGAAAATCCACATTATATAGAAACATTGGAGAACAAATCAAGTGGTGACACTGTTACTTCTCAGAAGTTTTAGCGTAACTTAATGGAATAATGTAGATGAGCAAATAATGAGTCCATGACAACTTCAAGAAGGGAATCCAATTTTCATCGGAACTCAAACCCAGATCAAAGTATTAAAAACCCATTCAACCACCATTTAGTGTCTAGGGCTAGCTAGCTAACAACATGAAATTGAGATTCTAGTGTCTAAATCAAATTAGAATCTATTTCTACTTACCCACACAATTCGTGACCTGTTGTCTACAAAGTGTCCTTCTCCCTTCTTTTGAACAACTGTGAAGCAATAGGTGGCTAGCCTAAGTTCTCATGCTGAAAACAACCCGTTAATGAAGAGTTTAGTTTAAAAGATTCTTGATTAGAGATAAATCAAAAATCATGTCATGCATACTGCATATAAACTCCTCATCTTGAGTCATGATTTCTCAATCACGTTGTGGATCAAAAATTGGCGTTTAATAATTGATTTCAGACAGAAGAAGCTGAAAATACAGACAGAACATGCTGATTTTTCCCAAATAATATTTAGAACATACTGTTTTTTAACACATCTAACATAAAATGGACAGAAAAAACTCTTCTAACAAATGAAATTCTGGTATGAAATGAACATAATATATATAATAAGGTACTCATATATAAGATGTCAATCATCTATGAAATTGAGTCATCCCAGTAAAACATTACGAGCCTCAGCTTGCGGGCAGCAATTGTTATTGAACCAACAGTGTACTCAGTGATAGTTTCTTGAATTTATAGTCATCCGGTTATCACGGCCGAGTTTAGACTTCTTCCATTCTTCATTGCTCAGCTATTTCTTAATTATCTCATTCTAGTGCTCTACACTTATCCACGGTTGTCCATATTCCATCCAATTATTTATATTTTCAGACTACTATTTTCCTTAGCCTTCTTTCTAGCCAAACAAAATATATATCACGGTTAACCAGCTGAGGTAATATTCCATGCCTTCTCCGCCTCGTTATCTTTACTTTTCAGCCATGAGTATTGTTGCTAATATAGGTACCAACCATCAGTATGAAAAAAACAACGTAAATGTATAATAAAAATAAGAATATTTAAAAGAAATTTATATTACTTGAAATTTTTTCCATGAGAACTTTTTGTGTCAACTGGCACCAAACTAAACGTAGGATAAGGTCCGCCCAAGTAAGCCTTCAAATTGGCACTTAAAGCATGCGATGCCGAGGGATTAAGGAATCTGCAAGCATGAAAGCAAAAGATGACCATGACTTAAAGGGGAAAAAACAAGAAAAAACTCAACCAGAAAGGGTAAAAATACATATTTGCCTATTCAACATTGAACTAGATTGAAGCAGAGAATGGGACTACAAAAAGGAGTAAAAATGTGATAAAATGAAATCATTTTGTAGCAGAGAATGAACTTCAAAAAGGATAGTCAAAAGAGCACGACATTAACTAGATTGACTTATCTTTAAAATCGTGTAACAAACACCCTACTCTAATGAAATAACATTTAAAAAGATTGTAGGTAAAGATGACTTTTTGATAGCTCTTGGAGGGCATCCATCCCGGCTGGTGATGAGGGCCTCGTGTGTATTGTCATGAAGAAGCAATTATTCATTTATTTATTTGGAGATCATTTTTGTTTTTACTTAGGTTGACTTTGCTGCATCGTTTTCTCATCCGAAGTAACTGACATAGGCTAAGCAACGTTAATCGAACATTTACATCATTTATTTATTTGGAGATCATTAATTGTTTAAGTAATTTTCAATGGCCTACATTTGGTTGTTGGTAACAATTTAATCGAACGTTTACATAATCACCCGGGATTCATTGGGCATTAAAACCCAACAAATCTCTACCTTTATACCCAATAAATCAGCAAACAATCAAATATAAAGTTAATGCCTGCATAATCAAGGCTTCCAATAAAATTGGAATCTCAAACCTTACCTCATGTTTCAGACCCGAAACACATACCATACTTGCTTCATGTACTTATTAGGGCTAAAGTCACAATAAATACCCAAGTAGAAGCAGATAATCACANCAAGGTAACCAATAAAATTGGTATCGCATACCTTATCTCGTGTTTCGGGTCCGAAACACATAACATACCTGCTCCTTATACTCACCGGGGCTAAGATCAAGAACACCCAAATAGAAACAGATAATCACAGTAATCAGTCAAGAGCAAATAAACATGCGATGGAGATATCATATATAGGATAACACATAGATCTTTTTCAAATATGTTCACACAGAACAACAGATTAACACCAAGCTAATCAAACACACGGTCAACACATATGCAACAAATTCATAAATGACCTTACAAAAAGATCTCACCGCACTTATCCTATCCTATTCCGTATTGCTCACACCTCAAGAACACATATCTCACATCATCGCCCACTATGCTCACTTGGCTGATTACTCAACTCATGTTTAACCGGTAGACCTGTATAGATCCTAGGTCCTTAGGATAATCCTCTATCACCACATCACTTTTTCAAACATAAATGGATAATGGGTCTCCACTCAACATAAGTGAAAGAAGAACCTCTCTCACACTCCACCTGATCAAGGTCTATTTATAGATAAATGATTCCAACATTTAATCATCTCTCCACTCGTGATCCAAATACCACACTTCATATCCTCGATAGAAACCACTAATTTACCCCGGAGCATATATACTCAATCACACCAATAGACATACAACACACATACTGCAATGCATCTCAAACCCTATATGGGAAATCAACACCTTGGCAACCACAAAGGTTAGAGCTCAATTTGAATCGACCTACGCAACCCAAGGTTACTCCAACACCAGTGCTCAAAAAATCTATAGAGGAATTTGGTGAAGGTGGCATTCACAAAGAGAATAGAATAAATAGTTGGTTACTTCAGTACACTCATAAAAAGGCTCACACTCATAAAAAGGCTCACAAAGAGGAAGAAGAAAACCCACATATGGCTGCCTCACATAATCTCATAAACCACATGGCCGCCTCTCTTTCTTTCCCTACAACACCCTTTCACACTAGTCACAGAGCAAAATGAGTACGCCACATATTTCAATCGACCATGCATGCAAACACATTACACAAAGTAATAAAATTGCTCTCAAATTCATGGAAGTGCACATATAACCATACAATAGAAATAAGCGATCATACACATGCAGAAAAGATTACACACGGATGTAAATGCAGTAACTATATTTATTCTCACTAGTGTCCTCGACCCTATAGCCACATTCACCTCGTCTATTACCCTATCTTTCCTTTTAGATGTTAGAGCTAAGTAACACTTGTTCCATTTATTTGATCTTAATGCTTTATTTGATTTTTCAGGAACATGACGTCGTGGAAAAATTAAACCAATATTTACCAAGGAGCCAACGGGAGCAATAGGAAAGCTAGCTATTTAATTACAAGCCATATCAAGGAGTCTTTTCTTTACTTTCGTCCCCTCCCCTTTATGTCCACTTTGTAAGCAGATTTAGGATTAAAGACATTCAGGACAATGTCTAGTTTAAGATTGGGGTGAAAAACATGATTTTCATTTTTACTTTATTTTTTTGTGTGTGTGTGTTTTTTTT
>CAIGRP010022956.1:14700-26632 GCA_903798385.1 Fraxinus cuspidata | reverse complement strand
GAAATTATAACTCAAACTAGACTAACATTTAAAATGTGCGGCCGAAGTTGGGCAAACTGCGGCTGGGATTAGGTCAACGGGCTTAAGTAAAGCTACGGTCCTTGACACTTGGGCTATCGATCATATCACGTCATTTAGAACCAATTTTTTTTTAAATAGAAATATAGCTAACTCTAAGGATTTCTGCCTGAATGGCATACAAAATAGGGTTAAGGCAAAATGTAGTTTTATTCATTAAAAAATTGCGTTGCAACCGTCAACGCTTTCAAAAATATCACCAACTAGGTCACATACAAATTCATCTCAAAATTTAAAATTTGTCAACATATCTACCATATGTCAGTCAGAACAAGAAAGGGAAACAACTGGTTCGAACAATAAGAATATTAAAATAATAGCAACTGAAAAGTGAGGGAATAATAGCAACTGAAAAGTGAAAGGGTGTATTTTGACATTGTTCAATCTTTACAATACAAGTCGAAGAGAGAAAAGATGCAAGTCATGTTTGGTGCTTTTACCTATAATTTTGCTTTATAACAACAGCATACTGAAAAATGTGAAGCAATAAAAAATACCAATAACACAGTCTTTCTTTATTGTGTGCTAGCCATATGTAAATGGGCTTCACCATAACAAGGCTATCTATTGTAAATTTTCTTGAAAATGGAAAAAAGAAACCAACGACCCCATACCAATGTAGGAACACCGAAGGTTAGAAACTTAAATCCCTTATCCAGTTTTTTTCATTTCAGTGGAGGAATCCAAATTGTTTTGTTGTCATTTTATGAACTTTTCATCAAGGAGGAAAGAAATTTTATTAAGTGATATTGTATAAGTATAATACGTACTGATGGTGTTTTAGAGAAATATTATATCAATGTGAACAAAGAAAAAATAAAAAATAAAAATATTTTCATCAAAGAAAATGCAAAAATATGCAATTAGCATTTTTTGGGGTATTATGATTTCTTTTGTTTAGAGACGGAAGAACTTTACAGGTTATATTTTCATCTCAATGGCAGATTACGAAGAAAGATGTCACGATTGTGATCTATCTGACGTGCTATTTTTTGGTTTCTAATTGCTTAAAAAATGATCTCGAACTTCCAAAACAAAGGTCAGTGTACCTGGAAATGTGGATCATCAGCAACAATTGCACAGTCATCCCAGTTCAAACAACCACCAAAAATATTCCAAATACCATTTTTATTCTTGTATTGTGCACATCGGTGATTTAGGACAACATCCCCAAGAACCCTAATACCACTTTCATGGAGTTTCTTCACAAGAATCTTTAACTCATCGAAGTTTCCATACCTGACAAATATCGTCATCATTGCACGATCATCACAGTAAAATCGCCACCACATTTAATTATATTAATAACAACAATAAAAACAGAAGTGGTACCTGTAACCTAAACAAAATGATAAGAGGAAAAATATGAATGTTGATGGTAAGTTAAGTTTAGAGAGAGAGAGGGAGGGAGGGATCTTACAGGTAACAAGCCAATACATCTTTTATGACTAAAACGATTAAAAAATGTTTTCTACATTTCCGCCCAAATGTCATCGATAAATTTGAGTTTGGTATCAAACTAAGAAAGTTGCAGCTACAAATAATCATAGAATTACAAAATGATACCTGGAGTTTAGGTTATACAAGTCCCTTGGCATGTAGCCTTCAGGTGACACAGAGTCAGTAGGTGGAGGTAACCAGATAACAGTAAAACCAAGTGATGCTAATTTTGAAGCTTTTTCACAGAGCTCCCTATACCATTTTCCAGATTTATGAGACTCCCAGTTAAAGCCCTGGCATAGAATTTCAAATCCTGAACCGGTCACTGAAGATATCTTTACAGGGGGTTCTAAATCTTCATCTTCAGACAGATCAGTTTCTGTAAATGTTGGAATAGAACTTCTGAAAATACTGTAGGCTTTTGCAGCAAGCTTCTCAATTTCTTGGAGAATAATCTCTAGTGCTTTTCTGCTTTTTGTATTCTGACCCTTTTCAGCAGAAATATCAGTCACTAAATTCCTTATCTCATCAACGATTTCATATTCTGTGTTTGCAGAAACTTCTTGATTTGCTTCAGAAGCATTGCCAGATATCAATAAAGATTTGGGCTCCTTATGTTGTCCCTCATCCTCAGAATGAGTCTGCCCAGAATGAATGGCAAGGACACTAAAACTGGAAAGGGGTATGTAAAAATCATTTCCATGACAGTTCAACCATGTACTTTCATTCAGCTTCAGCACAAAAACAAATGCAACAAAAGCTTCATCCAATATAAATGTTCTTGATGAGCCGTGCCCACCATCTTTTCGCTGCAAAGCAGGAACATGCATAGTCAACAGATGAGAACAAGTAGTAGCTATTCAACAGAACCATTAATGAAAACTCTGGTAGGGTGGAGAGTTGACAAAAATATACATTAAGACTACTGGTTTTTGCAGGCAGAAAGCAAACAATTCTTTTAATATATACCTCTAAAAGAGTTCGCAAAGCCTTATCCTTGGATCTGTTTGTATCAGGAGGATAGGGCTCAGGTGGAATTTCCCATGTTTTACTTTCATCTTTGCAAATACCCCAGTGAACAATTACATCTCCAGGTAAATCAGTTTCTATACACAAAAGATTCTTGGCTTTCTCCAGACAATGCCTAACTGACACACACACCGAGTTATCAACATGGATTTCTTTAACAACAGCCTGTTCTTCATAGAAACCTTGAAGACCCCTCTTTTGCAAACTAAGTTTTCCAGTGTCTTCCATAGAATTAGCTGGTTCTGGTTTAAGGAGCATGTTGTATATATGTCCCAAAAGCCCTAATATAAAATGTTACTCAAGTAAATTTTCAAGAAACAGAAAAAATCATGGGAAGCACAAAGATATGAAGTATAAATGCCAAAGAAGACGGCAGATATTAATGACTCAAGATGCTTATTCTGTTCCAAACTAGAATGATCTATGATCTTAGCAACACATTCACACTTACATAAATCATCAACATGCACTCCTGTCAGTCCACTCAGCAGTCAAATTCCGGGTATAAAGCTAAGCTGGGATGCATGGTGGACATAACTGAAGCATGTCAACTAGCGTAGATGAATGGATGGTATCGATAAATAGGTTTGACAGAACGCATAGTATTAACTGCAAGACAAATGGTATAATATACGACATAGGAAGACTCAAACAACCTGGCCATATGCCAAGACCCTTTTTAGCTCCTACAATATTTCCATCATCTCGAAGGTAGTCAATAAGAGGCACCTTAAAATCTCTTCCTCTGTGCTGATACCAAGATCCAGTTTCCTCATCCTGGACCATCAACATAACACCCAAAGACAACAAAATTTTTTTTAAAAGCCATAGGTTTTTTGTAGTTAAGTGAACAGAGACAAAAACTATACATCAAATTAAAGAAGAAAAGCACTGAGAAGCTAGAAAAAGGAGAAAATTTACCTTCAATACAAAATTTATAGCTGCAATTGAACTGTTTGTGTTGAAGTCAATCTTCACTTTATAAATTGCTTCTCCTTCTGACGATGCAAGTGATTTTTCTAAAGGAGTTTCAATTGCATAGTCCTAAATTGGTAATCAACATCAATATAAATTCAAGAATATGGAATTGATTAAAATAAAGAACAAATAATAAGCATCAATGGAGGAAAAAAAATGACCTTAATGGCAACAGAACCTGGAGGTCTCATATCTGGAGGGGGTTGATCCCAATCACTGCAACCATGAGAACATAAAATTTTACTATGTTGTGACTAGAATAATTATCTTAAACAAATTCCGTGCATGCATGAACATGAGCATAAAAGGATTTGATCTCAAGCAAGAAACATTTAAATTTGTGAACTTTCGTAATTCATAAGGCAAAAGCAAACCTGCCAACATCATCTATGTAATTAACTCCCCAGTGAAGAATCCACTTTCCTGGTAGGCTGCATCCCACAGTAAGCTGCCAACTCTCATTATCTTTACCATTTTCTAGCCTGATTGTTATCTTTCCCTCCACCTGCCATTCCGAGAAGTTGACAACCAATTGATAACCTTACAAATCAAATATTGAAATTTATACACACAATTACTCATCTATACTCTTAAAGCAAAAAACAATAGTAGGAGTTAGTAATCATAATAAATAACAAAACAAATTAAGAACGTATACAGATAAAAAGAAAGTGAGTGAGCTAAAAAACTAGGGATTTCCCATTTCTCTCTCAAAAACTTGAAATTTAAAAACGCAACAAAGAGAGAAAGAAAAAGGAAAAATAATATCAAAAAATCCATCTCTTAATGAATTTCTTTTTATCAATGTTAGATTTTCAAGAAATCGAGAATCAAACTAAATCCAGCAAACACTTCAAAAATAAATGAGTTAATTTAATCAGTTGTTACTAAACTTTGCTATAGGTTATTACTTACTCACCGAAATTTAAAAAGTTACTCGTTGTTTGAACTTTGTTATAGGTTACTATTTGTTCACCCAAATTTGAACAAAGTTGCCCATCCATCACCTATGTCATTTCCATCGGTTCACTTGAATAAAAATCAACTTGATGGATGGAAAATCCCACGTGACACAGTTAAAAAAATAACATAGTGACTAAAAAAATCCGCATGGTGCATGACGAAAATTGCCCATGCGATCGGTTACTAAAAATTACAACTATTTTAACTCCTTCGGCGCCACGTATGATTTTCCATCCCTCAAGTTGATTTTTGTCCTGGACTGATGAAAATGATATGGATAATGGATGGGTAACTTTGTTTAAATTTAGGCGAGAAATGTGCAACCTTTTGAATTTTGAAAAGTGAGGTAACAAGTAGTAACTGTAGCTAGCAAAGAAGTTAGGTAAGCAAGTAGTAACTGTAGCATGACCATATCACTGAAAAAATAAATAAAGCTGCAAACTCAAGTTTAAAAATTTTCCGAAAGTTTTGTTAGTGTCATCATTATTGATCTCACAAGGAAAACTCATACGCGCGCAAATACACAATCCCATATCTATAAGCGTAGATGCACAAAAATACGAGCGTACATGTGCAACTTCGCAAATTTCGTATTGCCATGCGCATGAAACGAATTGCATACCTTTTCGGGTCGTTTTAATTGGAAAGTTTCACTAAACAAGACGTCGGAAGATTCAGTTGTTTGGAAGATGGCAGTATCGGTGGACCAGGCTCGGAGAGGAAGAGCTTTAGCCGAGTTGAAATGGCGTGAGCTAAGGATACACGCGCCATTGAAGATCGGACTTGGGCTCCGAGTGTAATTTAGATAAAAGAGCCGGGCCTTTGTGAAACTTGGATGCGTAGGCCGGTGGAGGCGGAGGTGGCAGAAGAGCGGCGGAATTACAACTGTAGACATTTTTTTATTTATCCCCTGGGCAGATGGGCGTTTAGTGGATCTTTTTGCAGATATTTATGAGTTAGTGGCGGATGATATGGATTATTTATAAAATTTTAATGTGTGGGTTTCTATTTTGTTGTAATTGTAAAATAGACCCTAAAAGCTTCAAATATTTTACCCTGTCCCTTATAGTTAAACATTAAAGTTCTGATGAAACAACATAGTAAATTATTAATAATCGAGAAAAAATATACACACTTCAACTTTAAGCCCATGCAGAATTTGTGTTTTTCTCATAACTTGTTTCGATGCTTAATTTTTTAAGCTTTCTTTTTTGTGTTTGCCCGTTAGAACTATTTCAATTTTTCCAAATACTTTTATGTGTGTCGTAAGTTTTTCGTTCGTGGTTTATATATATTTATATTCATCTTAATCTCAATGTAACTTCATGATTTAAGTTGAGATTCTTATGCAATAACTTGATTTGCATGACTTTTTGACATTCTTAGTTATCAGCCACAAGGTTGGTGGCCTCATTCATTGTGTCATCCATGTTAAAAAATGTTTAAAACCCTATAGAGAATGGAGAGACGTCATAAATTTCATGAAACGTTAATTCACTAGAATTGCTTTCAATTTATTTTTAATATGAACAAGATATGCTATTGAATAATCAATATGTAAACATCTTCGGAAGGCTTGATCATTTATGCTATTGAATAATCGGAAGGCTCAATCATTTATTTTAAGATTAATATTTAGATTCTCAAAATTTTTGGACTGAAATCAACTACTACATTTTTCTTTTTTTACTTTGACACATCATAAAAATGTGTATAAATTAAGCCCCTATTTTACCACAATTAAATTTCCAATGTTTTTGTTTCAATTTTTGAGGTCATTACGGGATGTTAAACGAAATCGAAACGTTGCATTCTTAATACCATTTTGAAGTGCTCAATGTCTAGTTTTTCATATCGTTAACAACGCACAAAATAGGCAACCTTAGTTAATGTTAGGCGTGTTGAAGTGGCTCGTTTCAAACTAGTATTTCGAGAATTTCGATAACATGTAAATTTTAAAAAAGTTTCGATGATCATATGCTAACCGAACCATAAATTGCCTACGTCATCTCGAAACTCATTTCGATAACTACATCATAAACATATTTAATGGTCCAAACGAACGTAGAAAATTATTAAATATAAGTAAAAAAACAAGCCTCTAACTCTTCAATATGTTACTTTGACCAGTAGTAACATTTGCTACGGTTTTAAATAGAACAAAAAACAAATAGCCTTTATATCACCATATATGATGTTACTTTCATTTAAAATCTCTCAAGCACTTACCCATGATCTCATTGAGATTCCAATATACAATAAGAAAGACAGATAAGCACAATACTATGAAGTATAAGTAACAGGAAGAGATATGGAGTTTGGGGAACAAATGTAACGGATGTAAATATGCTAATTTTGATCTTCATTCTCAAAATATCTGCATCAATTACCATTTTCATCGACGTCAGAATTTAAAAAATAAAAAAGAACAAAAGTAGAAAAGTTTGTTGGGTGTTTTTACAATTTAATGAAGTATGGAGGCCACAGGTATTTTCTTTTCTTGGGAAAAGTTGAACTAGATCAACCTTTTGGGAAGATTAGCCGTCAGCTTTTCTTACAACTCGTAGCCAGAAGATTTTTTAATGATTCTTGTTTGACAATGCTTTTGTTTATAAAAAATTGTCACTTTTTACGGTTCTCATTAGTTTATAAAGTGAAGCATCCTTTTTTTTAATGCGTTAATATGATCCTAATTATTTTTCAAGTGAACAAGTTTAACTCTAACCAAACATAAAAAGTCATAGGATTAAAATCAGATTTTTGGTAAATTTTGATAAAAGATTATGAAATTTGTGGTTGAAAAATTGTGAATTTCATGAAATATTTAATTAAAATTAATTATTGATTTTGATTTAAATTAAAATATTAGCCATGTTTGAACCCCATTTTTTCAATAATACATTCTTTCAAAATTCATTTTTAATCACACATTCTCCCATAAAATAATTATGCATGTATTTCAAAAAAAATTCCTTACTTTTTAACCACACATTTTTTTAAAAAATTATTATTTCATAATACATTTTATCCCAAAAATGGGAATTAAACTGGGGCATTGTTTTGAAATTCCAACGTATAGGAGCGTATTGTAAAAGTGTATCAACCGCCAAGGTAACTCAACTCTGAATTGAGTAGAAATACGAAAGTTCTGACACATTCAATACAAAGAAAATATGTTGTACGATGCAACTCGACCCCAGTTGAATGAACATTGCCATTGTCAATACGATGAGGTCATGTTTGGCGCACCAATTCAATTATATTAATAATTTATTATAAATTATAATGGATATTACTAAGTAAAGAGCATTATGGTGGATAAAGGTAGATAAAAATCTTTAAATATTTATTTAAAATAATGTTTCTTAATATATCTTTTTTTATTTGGCATAAACCCGCCTCCAACCTATATTTTATGTTATATGGTTGATAATCCAAATAACTGTCTTTTGAATGAAAATTTTTATAAACGTAATCCACTCTAATTCACTGTAATACATTCAGTACATTCAAAACCTTTTAATAATCGTGCAATTAAAAAACATAATAACAGTGTCCATCAATTAGCCTTCAACGGAATAAACGTCATTGATTTGACCTTAATTTTATCAATTTTGATAAAGGCAAAGCCGCAAAAGAATCCATGAACATTTTTTATTTCACACAATAAAAATATGTAAAGATTTAATAATTGATAAATAAATAAAAATGATCTCCTTCTCTATCTACCCCCCACACGCCTTCTATCCTTTGCCACCACCACCGCATCCATGCCCATCACAGCACCATCCACTCCCACACCCCTCGTCCACTAGATCTAGTTTCACGATGAACCAAATTTGAAACTTTAGTCTGTTGATGAATCTAGAGAAATGTTTGATTTTGCAAAAAATCAGTGTATGTGAAATTAGCTTTGTTGGTGGCAGGGTGGGGTTCGTGCCATGGTGGGGATGGATGTGGATGGTGCTGTTGTAGGGGTAGGGGTAGGGAGTGTTATTGAGAAGAAGATCCATTTTTTATAATTTTTTTGTTTATTAATTATTAAGTTTTTAATTATCCTAAATTAATTTCAGTGAAACAACATTAAGAAACTCTCAGGCCCTTATTAGAATTGGTAAAATTAAGACTTTTGATAAACTAACGAACAATTGGATGAAACTGTCTCGAGGTCCTTTGGGCTTTGGCCACAATTTATTAAAAGATTTGAGACGTAGACGTTAAAATTAGAAAGTTTAGGATTTGAGAGCATAATTTTTATAGATTTGAAACTCTACGGTAAATTTTCCTTAATTATATGGTATATACCGACCTACTTTGTTAGATTATACGAATTCAAACACAAAAATCTTATCAAAGATGTGATGAAATGGAAAAAACTCTTTCCCGTTTAACCTTTTTTTTTTAATAATTTTGTGTGGTTTTGGGAGAGAAATGGTCTCTTCATTCACAAATTCGTGACTTATAAAGTCACCAAAAAGTTAAATAAGTTGAGAAGGAGAAGTATGGTGACAAAACTAAATGACACCAACCAATTTTCTTAAGGATTTGATGTGAACAAGAGGTTGTTGCATAACATACAAGAGATAACCGTATATTTTCGTTTTCAGTTTTTATGACTGTTTATATATATTTTTTATTTGGCCACCGTTCTTGAATATCATCAAATGAAAAACTTCGGGATTGGACGCAATATCAAAGCTCTTTTAGATGCATATATTTTTGGGAGAGATTGAAAAGAGGGCATAAGGATCTAAATGTATCGACAACTACTGATTTTATTACGATATAACTTATGTCGTTCATATCAATATGTTATGCTCCTCCGCATCCATCACGTATATAAATGTTTAACAAGTTAAATTATTGAGTGCTCCATTTAGATGATGACACATGGGAGCACCAGAATCACTGTTCATCACCTTTTGTTGTTTTGAACGTATTAGTGATTAATAAGAAGAATAATTCATCATTTGTTTTTTTGGATGTAGTATAATTAGAATTACTCAAAAAAATGAAAGTCTTGCATACAAGATTGATTTTACTGTATGAAAATAAATAATGCAAACTAATATAAAAAGGCCAAGAATTTAAAAAAGAAACACCAATTAATAAAAAAATTCTTCATATTTTATTAAATTTCACTCCATCTTGGTTCGAGTTGCCAAATTTAGATTAATTTTCAAGTAATAAAGGTCACTTGACCTTACCTTTGCTAAACTAGCACTCGATCTATCAAGTTACCTTGTACATCGTACTAATATTACCCTTCAAATAGCAATCGAATTATTTTGTACAATATATTTTTTCTAAGTTAACAAACTTAATTGAGTTCCGGTACTACAATTTGTCTGATTAGTAGTTATAATTAGTAATTATGAACATGTTGTTAAAATTAATATTTGACTATGATTCAATATATAAATTGTATTGAAAGGAGCTTTGTCAAATTGTAGAAAACAGAAATTCATTAGAATTCTTTTGTTCATGGAAAAATATTTTCAACGTAGAAAAGTTAAGAAATAAGCAAAAATGAACAAAAAAAAAAAAGGGACCAAAAGACACAATTGATTTATGCTTTTGTATGAATTAAATTTACTTACAAAAAATACAAAAATAAACAATATTTGAACCGTAAAATATAATTATAATTTAAATTCTCGTCCAATTCTCATGGCTTAATTTGGTCAAAATCATCTTAATCTTAAGGGATTAAAAATAGCTTATTCTGCCCAAGCCAATCTGAAAACAAAATTGTCCTATATTATTTTTTTTAAAGTTAGAAAAATATTCTCCTTTAAATGAATAATTTTAAATGGATCCTTTAAATTTTTCTTTTTATTCTTGTTTTTAATGGACCTTTTGCATTCACGGTTGTAGTAGGAAAAAACGCTTTCTTAGGCAATCCTGCTTTCAAAGGATTCAAGCCATTTCTGATTATTAGATTTAGAACCCTCTCTGGCCGTCAACTACATGTATATAATGATTTACATATACATGATGTGGTGATGTATGACTGGATTAGAATTTTTTTTTTTAAAAAAAAAAAACTCCATCACTATCTTTTTAACACTTTATCTTTATATAAATCATTATTTAACTATTTATGTACAAATGACATTATTCTTGCATTTAATATCACCCCTTGACTTATTTTCATATGAGAATGGCTTACGTTATTCACAGTTAATTAAAAACATGGAAAATTCTTGATCAGATGGTTATAATTATTGAAGTTTTCCTCGTTTCACGAAGAAAACCTATATAATTCTGCATATCATTACAGTAGATTAAAATATTCATTGCTTACAAATTAAAACAAATTAATTCCTATTATTATTTTCTAAAGTAACTTTGTTAACTTTAGTTTTTTATGCCCTTCTCAACGTCAATCTTTTTTTAGAGAAAACCTTGAGGAAAGGATATAGCCTAAAAAAGCTCAACGGAGGAGGGTTTTTTCCATTAAATGTATGGCTAAAGACACTAATTCCAAAAACAAAATTAATGTTTCTTTAAAAAAAATAATTTCCAATATTGAAAATCAGTAAAAAAAAATAAATAAATAACACGAGTTGTGTTCATTTTTGACCGTTTGATTTTTCAAATTCTTTTTTCTATGATAAAAAAATGTTTGAAAAATCAACGGTCAAAACAATTTCATTTGTTCTCCAGTACAAACCCTACGGTCCCACACACACACTACGAAAAAATAGGGTCATGGAAGTAACTACAATCACAAGTAACAACTCACATATTCAAAGCCAAGAAGAATAACAGACCATCTATTTCTCATTTTCTTTCTCTGAAATATTCTCGTTTCTCTCTCTAGTTTTCGGTGCAAATCAGAAGAAATCAAAGAAACGGTGATGGTGAAGGGTCCAGGCCTCTATCCTGAAATTGGCAAGAAAGCAAGAGGCGAGTAAATTACATGGTTATGTATATATGTGTGTGCATATATGTCTATTTGGTTTTATTTCGCTGTGAATTTTTCTTTAATTTTCTTGTAATTATTGTGTGATTCCGGTGATTTTTAATTGGTGGGGGTTTCCAGATCTTCTTTATAGAGACTACCAGGGTGACCATAAATTCACTCTCACTACTTACGCCTCAAATGGAGCGGTGAGTAATATATCTTTTTGCTTTATGGATAATTATAAATGTATGAACATATAAATCTATTCTTGTTTGTGTGTATGTAGATGGGTTTATATGTGTGTGTGTGTTGGGGTTGGGGTTGGGGTTGGGGTTGCATTGCAAGATGGTGAATAAACCAATTGGTCTGATGAAACGAAATCATCTGTTGAAAACATTTTATGTGGATAAATTGTATTTCTTTTTACCAAATTTAAGAAGAATGATAATCGGTTTTGCTCGTTCTTTTCCTTTTTTTTTTTCTAAAGCGTTTTCTGTATAAAAAGGTTGGAATTTTTTTTTTTTTTTTTTTTTT
>CAIGRP010022956.1:0-14614 GCA_903798385.1 Fraxinus cuspidata | reverse complement strand
GTTTTTTTTTTTTTTTTTTTTTTTAAGCGTTTTTTTTTTAAAAAGGGTTGAATTTTTTTTTTTTTTTTTTTTTGAGCGTGTGTTCACAATCTGAAGAAATTTATGTACTCGAGATCTCAATAAATGCATCTGCCATTTGGCGTGCTTGTTCGACGAAGTGATTTATACAATGAGCTAATCTCCTACATATGATGATTTTTACATGCATCTGGATGAACAAATCAATGGTTGTGGGCGATTGCAGAAGCTACTTTCATATTCTATATGTTTGGTTCAGTTAAATTTAAATTTTTAATGCTACAGGCCATTACTTCATCTGGGACCAAGAAAGGTGAATTACTTTTAGCTGATATAAACGCTCAGCTGAAGAACAATAATATCTCAACTGATGTGAAAGTGGATACCAACTCCAAAGTAAGTCACTATACTTCATTTGATGCTTCTCAAAAATTTGCATAAATAAGCCCTGGTTCAAGGTTTTATTAATTTTAAGTGTGTTATTGGATACTAATCGGAGCTTATGTATTATCGAATTTTTTTTTGGATGTACCTATGTAAGGAATGTTTAGTGGTGCCATTTTGTTTCTTTATCTGTCTCTTGGACTTTGTATTGCATGAATACTACCGAAGTAGAGTTCTTATAGATGACTTCCAAAGACAAGCAACTTCAAATTGCTTAAATAATTAGTGCAAGGTTGTAGATATAAATCTAATAGGTATGGGGTAGCGTAAATGATACTATGATTACACCATGCACGGTCTTTCCTATGTTTTGGCATCCTAGTTGTCTATCATCTTTGCTCTGGTGCAAGTTTGGCAGACAAGGAATCAAATTGTGGGTAACTAACCCCAAATGGAAACTTGACTTGCCAGCCCAATCTCTATGTAGTGGTCGGCCTTCTAGAAGCTTTGCGACTAATCGCTTCCCGAATGCCTATCATCTTTGCTCTGGTGCAAGTTTATTTATGTGGCAGACAAGGAATCAAATTGTGGGTAACTAACCCCAAATGGAAACTCGACTTGCCAGCCTAATCTCTATGTAGTGGTCGGCCTTCTAGAAGCTTTGCGACTAATCACTTCCCGAATGCCTCTTTATATCGTGAAATACAAGATGTTGAAGTTTAAGAAGGCAGCAGAATTTTCGAGAAATTAGCTCTTTTCCCCCACTTTTATCAGTTTTATCGTTACATGCATCAGCTACCCGTTGGAACTAACATCAAAATTAGGCTGGTCATCCACCCCCCTTTATAGACAGATTGCTTAGTAGGATCATATTCGGGTCTATGCTTTGATCCATGAGATGGGGAAATCTCCGATATGCAGTTCTTATTCATATGTAATTGTGCATCATCATCACTATAGTAGTATTCATGTCAATACCTTGATTATCTTTTCAGCTTCTTTCTCAGATTGATTGATTTTGGTGATGATAACGTGTTTATTCTATTTTGTCTTCTACTACGTTTCTAGAACAAGGGAAGAATGGATTTGCCAACCCCTTACCTGGACATATACTGCAGAGTTTACTTATAATTTAAGGTTTGATTTTTGACATGTAGTATCTTGATGCTATTATGCGGTTGTTTTACTTATCAACTTGCTTTTCTCGATGTGTTGTTCACCATTTTCCCGACTTAGAAACAGATAGTAAAACGGAATTCTTTGCTGTCATCTAATTCATCCTTCAAATACAATTATAAAATTTATTTTGATTAGGTCATCCTTCTCCATGGTTATCAAATTTATCCTTCTTTTCTTGCTTTCTTATCATCATATTTAATTTTGGAAATGCATTACAAAGAGCCACCACCATGTTTGGCTAAGCTTAAAAAGTATTAAGTACTGTTTGGGAAAGTAAGTAAAGACTTGCTTTCAAGAAAGCAAGTTTTTGAAATAAAAATTCCCCGAGAAGGTACCTTATAAATAAGTTTAGCTGGACATGCTCTAATTCATTAATAGGTGATGTTTATAACTATGTAATATATTTTGGTTACTGAAACATCCTTTTTTATTTCATCTCTTTTATGTTTTTCTTTCCTTTTGGAACTGTTTGGTCTGATGACAAACTTCGTTGTAATTGAAATATGATTCTTCACCTCAAAAGGTTGCTTGGTCATGTAGGTTTACACGACCATCACTGTGGATGAGCCTGCTCCCGGAGTGAAGGCTATTTTTAGCTTCACCGCTCCAGATCTAAACTCTGGCAAGGTATTTATCGTTCTAGGTGTGGTAATTTATGTTAATATTTTTCTCATGTGCTGTTAAAGCTTTGTTAGTATTTTGTGCTGTCCCTGAGTGAACTCTATTGTGATGGGAATATAACTCGTGTCATTTTGGTAGGGAGGAAGAACACAAGTTATAATCATATCTATTATATTGTCTATTGTCCACTTCTACTCAATACTGTGTACTAAACATGTACTTGGTGTCTGTGACTTCTCAAAATTTTGGTAACAGGTGGAGCTTCAGTATTTGCACGAGTATGCCGGAATAAGTACTAGCCTTGGGCTGACCGCAAAACCCATTGTCAACTTTTCTGGTGTTGCTGGGAACAATCAGGCTGCCTTTGGGACTGATATCTCATTTGACACCGCTACTGGGAATTTCACCAGATGCAATGCTGGAGTTAGTTTCACCACCTCCGACCTGATTGCATCCTTGAATTTGTTAGTAACTTCTCTGATTGTTGGTTAGGTTGGACTTTACAATACTGGGCAATATTAAAAAAGAAAAAAAGTCAAAATCTTATAGGTTGTACTTACCTAGCAAAAACATACTCTCAGTTCAAAAAAGAAACATAAATACTACAGATGTCTAGCTAGCTGTATCTAGGTGAATTTGGGTATCATCTCTTATTTTATAAACCTCCTAATATTTTACCGTATATGCTTTTGAATGACTTCCTTATAACTCTCACTCCCAAGACTTCGCTCATCTTTCCCTTGCGTGTTCGTAGCAAGGAGGAAGTATTTTGAGTCTATTTTATTGCTAGTGACTCTGTGAAAGCTATTTCAGTTCCAAGTTCTAGTTTGGAAATAGGAGAGCTCATGTTTTCTCCATAGATTCACGATCTTTTAAAAACCCTCAGACCATATACTTAGAACAAAGCAAGTACGAACATTCCATTCCTCTGCTTTCGAGAAATATTTTACGAGTTCTACTGGCAGAAGAGAATAGAAGAAGAGATTTATTAGTTTTTTGATTATCAGCACCAGATTTAGATGAAAATGATGAGCGCTGTTTCTTTCGGTTTTGTTCTTGCTTGACAAGATGGCTGTTTCTTTATACAGGAATGACAAAGGAGAAACGCTTACTGCATCCTACTTCCACACAGTAAGCCCATTGACCAATACTGCAGTTGGAGCTGAGTTGACCCACAGCTTTTCAAGCAATGAAAACAGTCTCACTATTGGGACGCAACATTCATTGGATTCTTTAACTGCAGTGAAAGCTCGAGTTAACAACTGTGGTAAGGTAAACACTCTTATACAGCATCAATGGAGTCCAAAATCCCTTGTCTCGATCTTGGGCGAAGTGGACACAAGGGCAATAGAAAAAAGTGCCAAGATTGGATTGGCTGTCGCGCTTAAGCCATGAAGTTGAGCATTTTGCACTTGAAAGGTTGGCTGCATCGTGTTGAGATGTAGAGTAATAAGGTAGATAGTGTTGATTTGTGGAAGCCCTTGTCTTCTTTGTGTACTTTTGATGCCATTAATGTGGTCTTGATTTTTTCATATTTCAAGGTTTGGATTGTAAAAAATAATTTTTACGGAAGCATGATCTAGAATGCCGTTTTGACTTGCTTCACAGATATTGATAGTGGCTGAATTGTTGATCTTACATTCCATTAATGTGTAACATCCATTGATTTAGAATACATTTATGTATATACAGCCAAATTTAATTTAGACAATGTGGTCAATCAATATTGTATCAAAGTAGGCAAATACCATAATTCGAATTTTTGTTACTATTAGAAGTAAAATAAATAAATAAATGACCTGTATTTGAATGATACTTTTCTAGCAACTTAAATCATATGATTTTTTAGCATCAACAGCTTTGTCTAATTCTCTTATGACGTGTTGTAGGGAGATTTGTAGTGGCGCTAGTATTTAAATGGTACACTTTGACGTTGCCTAGGTGCTGGCCACTTTTAAGGCTCGCATGGGCACGCTTTGGCACCATGCGAGCCTAGGCAGGCATTAAATATATGCGAGCCTGTGCGAACCCAGGCATGCATTATTGCGCCAGTATTTAAATGGCGCACCTTGACGTTGCCTAGGTGCTGACCAATTTTAAGGCTCGCTTTGGCACCATGCGAGCCTGTGCGGGCATGCATTATTAAATATAATTTTTTTTATTATTACATAAACTTTCAACTTTTAGGTCAACTAAAATGTCCAAAAATTGATAATTATAAAATTTTCAACTTTCAATAGATTGAAACGTCCAAAAAACTGCTCACTTATTGATCCATTGATTTATAGAGAACATCTCCAAGAATTTTGTTGTAAACTTTCAATGTGAAATAATTACTTTCGTTTGGCGGTAGTGCATTGTGCCTTTAGTTTGCCTGTAATGTATTATATATTTGATTTAATTGTACTATTGTATAAATGATTATTTATATTTTATTAAATTAATTAATCATTTTTCTATCTTTTATTATTTAATAAAAATTAAAAACTCTTCGAATATTTCAATTAGCACTACTATAATATATATTGTTTATTGTTCGACATTTGTACTATAATTTGTATATATTATTAAATGGTTTTTAAATTGATTAAAAATTTAAAATAATATTAAAACTAAAAAACACAATTTTATGTCTTTTTACGCTTAAGCGCGCATCGACCAAATTTTGATCTCCACACATTACGCTTTTAGAACACTGAAGGACGCTAGACAGTCACTTTGAGTACTCTGTGTGTGTGTGTGTGAGAGAGAGAGAGAGAGATTTACTCCATTAACTTCATCTTTGTTTACATTATATTCTTCCCAAGAGGGAGGGCACCTTCAAGGAAATGCTAGACAAATTAGACGGTACAATGGCAAGATTGGAACTTCCTTTCAATTCTTTAATATTGTTCAATACTATTCAATCCACTTTACGGAACATGCCATAAATATGCTTTTTCAGTAACCTATGGACAATCATCAACAAAATATTTCCATATCCAAGAATCTTAGACGAGTAGGAAAAGAAACAGATTTTCGAACCAATTCTATGATTTACCGTTTGGTTTTGGTGAGTTCCGAGCAAACTGATAATGATACGGCGAGGCTTGAGAACCATTTGGTATTGAGAGGCTTCTTGGGTGTTGCTGCCCATTTCTTGAGAATGACCTTTGTGTTCTAAGGCCATTTTTACCATTTGGACTCGACCCAACACGCTCAGTTTGAACAGTCTGAAAATAGTACGATGAGCTCGCCATGTCCTTCAGACTTGGTAAAGGCTTTAAGGCTTCAACAACTTCACTCATCAGAGGCCGGGCTTTGGGATCTCGGCTAAGGCAGCGTGCAGCCAACTGTGCAGCTTTTTGGGCACCTTTTATAGAAAAGTGCCCCTCAAGCCTAGGGTCCATTAGACGATAAACGCGTTTCTTCTCACCCAGATGAGGCCTAGCCCATTCCACAAGGTTATGCTCCCCATTAGGCCGATTCTTGTCCATTGATCTTCTACCTGTGAGCATCTCGAGCAAGACAACACCAAAGCTATAGACATCACTCTTTGATGTAAGATGCCCTGTAAGAGATGACATAATTCAATCACAATAAAATAGATACGTCATGCAAAATCCTGAAGAATTATTCAACGCATCTAACAAACCCCGCTTCAATAAGTGCAAGAAAAGCATCCATCCTAAATTCCAATAGTACACATGAAACATCTAGATCAAGTTTGAACATCCTTAACTATAAAATTTGGACACACTTTTATTATTAGAGAAAACACTTGCAAACATATTTTAGCAGTGATGAATTTAAACACAATCAAGGATATCATACATGATAACAGATCGATATTAAGCATGCCCAAATAAAAAGATTAATTTGCTAATTGCACATGTGAATTGCAGTGAGTGGGAAAACATCTAGCCTCCTAAGTGTACTACTTCCATGTTTGAACAAGACCATGATAACCACTAGAAGGATATAAAATGATACGAAGGCAGCATGTGCCATTAACAAGCGATAGTTTTGAGATAAGCATAATATACCCATCCATATCAGCCTTCACGACTCCTTGTAAGTAGAGACACTGCACTAGAACTGAACGGTCAACATTACAACATAAAAAGATCCATGGCAGATGAGGGGGGCAGGGATGCAATATTAGAATTTGGGCCCCATCACTAACAGCACAGAACAATTTCATCACAGCAGTCATTGGCACGGTCCATAGCATCTTAATAAAGTAATTAAGAACAGAAGTGAAACAAACACTAAATAGAAGAAAAATACACATTTGAATAGCCCAGATTCCCATCTTATCTTGAAGTTAACCACAGAAGTTGTACATAAGATTCAGTAATGGAGTTGTTGCAGTATTTGTACCAGAGCAAATGAGTGATACAGAGCAGGAAGGGCATTTGATCACGATTGTATAAGATTCTAAAAGGAAATATCAGCTCAGCTAAGGCTTAAGTATAGTCTCAGACGAAAAAGAATTCCTATTGATTAAGAAATTAAAATTGCAATGGAACTTTTCTTTTATTATATAAATTTTCTCTAGTTAACTTGGGATTCTGTTCTCTTTTTCTAGTATTGGACACTCGTTCTTCTGCTAGGAGCATTACTTCGCAATTAAAGACATATAAAAAATTCACCTGTCATGATGTATTCTGGGGCAGCATAACCATAGGTTCCCATCACACGGGTAGAAACATGAGTTTTTCCTTCATCTGGAGCATCTTTAGCAAGTCCAAAATCAGAAAGCTTGGCATCATATTCCTGAAAAATTAAGTTATTAAATTAGTTTACATATCAGGAAAATGAATTTTACAAGAATGTGGTTAACCAAGCATAAGGAACTTACAGCATTTAACAGGATGTTAGACGTCTTAAAATCACGATATATCACAGGTCTTTCTGCTTCCTCATGAAGAAAAGCAAGACCCTCAGCAGCACCAAGAGCAATTTTCATTCTGATAGACCATGGAAGAGGCAAAGATCCTACATCATAACGGGTTAAATTAGTGGAAAGTTGCTACATGATAGGGGAAAACATTAGTGCTCTAGCACTGAAAATGTGAAAAAATGATATTAGTTCCATACTGTCTTTTTTCAAAAATGTCATTCATATGTCCAACACAAAATGCTAAAATGCAGTGAAAATGGAAAAGATTCGAGGCACCAGGATCTGATACCGAATAGGGGGCTTGTCTCCACTCAAAACTTTGGTTAGATGCAGCTTCATCATAGATGTGATTGTCATCAGTAAAACCTTACTGCTGCTTTCACTCATACAGAGTTTAATAACTTATGTTATTAAATATTTTGATAGTTTCTTTTTCTCCACCAAAGACTGAATTTGGGTCAATATGCAAATATACTAGCATTTATGTTCCAATCCAATACTTGCGCTCATTACCCAACATGCATCTAGGAAAATACAGCTACTATGATGTATTGATATGTAAGATTGTTCCGTTTCATCCAATGCCAACTCAAAAATAAACATTTTTCAATTCGAATTCACCAGTGGTTCATTATCAGAATGTGCACCAATACACACTTAACAAGAAGAACATGCTCATTGGACAGCCACACAAGAAATAAAGGAAGGTAAAATCTGACCATGTCTGGTTAATGGAAGTCAATTTACACCATAAAATATAAACTAGCAAGTGAACCAAAAAATTTAGTGCTCGGAACTTTAAATTTACAAATACATGGCATCATTCTAACCTACACAGTCAAATTATTAACGAAAATAAAAGTAAGAAAAACAAATATTTCATCACTCAGAAAAAGGTCTTGGCCACTATAAAATCACATACGAGAAAATATAAAAATATTCTATCAACAGAATCCTATAGGACATAATCTGAACTCCAATAATCCATAAAAATACATTGGAAGAAGATTCAATACATACTTCTGAAAAGGTGGTTCTCCAAGCTTCCCCGAGGCATGAACTCGTAAGCTAACAGCCTCTGATCTTCTTCAATACAGTAACCAATTAATTTAACCAAATTAGGATGAACAAGATCACCAAGAAAATGTACTTCAGCCTGCCAAAAAATTGCAATTCAGATAATCCAAACAAAATAATACCATTAAACAGGAAGACAGCCACTCCAAGAATATCATATTGAGAAAGCATCAAACCAGCCATTCTTTATGACCCTGAAGTCCATCGTGATTGAGGGTCTTCACAGCTACAGTAAGTCCTGTTCCAGGTTTCACCGGTGCTGTCCCATTCTCTTCAATCCACCCCTTAAATACACAACCAAATCCCCCTTCACCGAGAAGAGATTCTGGTCTAAAATTTCTAGTTGCCAACTTCAGGTCATTAAATGAGAATTTTCGAAGCCGAGAAGATACTTTAAGTTCCTCTTCAAGTTTGAAGCTGGAAGATTTGCTCTCAGCGTTGCTTGTGGTGGTGGATGGAAGTACCACGGCAGCTGGTTGTTCTCTGCTAGTGTCGTTCGCTGATTTACTTTCTGTTAACATGCACAACAAAGCAATAGATAAGAAGAAAGGCACAGACGTGGTAGGAAATGTCTACATTGGCATTGTCTGGCATATCATGTAATGCGTTATATCTTACAATATGGTAATAGGACTGAACTTATAAACAAAGTAGATGGAGATAATATCTAGTAACAAGGTAACAATTATTGGCACTGAATATGTAAGAGGAGTGAATTTTCCAAATGTATTTAGCTAAATATTATGAAACTTCAAAACAAGTAGCATTAAATATTGGATCCAAATTTGTTATCAATAAAAGTAAGCTCATTTTGCATGACATGATAAAGCAACATGCTAATAAAGTTTCCACCTACAAGCTTTAAGTTTTAATCATTGCACCTTCAACCATTCACCTCATTTCTGCTAAAGGAATACACAGAAAACAATTAATTTGTCACGATAAAATTCTCAGAACAACCAAAAACACTAATCAGCATATTAACCATACTGGCTCTCAAACTATATGCTCAATACTTCACCATTAATTTTTGTTGCAACCACCTTACTGTGCTAAAATGTTGTCACCAGACAACCTAAGAAATCGGATATCCAAACAGCCACAAGATTCACAATAAAATAAGGAATCATATTGAATCAAATATTTGCAAATCTGGCTATAACATACAACTCTGATAAAGAAGAAAAAGATAACAAAAATAGATGTCAAATCAGACTAACCAATGAACGAAGAATGAAAGCAATAATAAAAGATGAATGGTACTTGGAATTCAACATTTGGAAAATGAGTAAAAGATTACCCCGGGCGCTGATGCCACTAATGGAGGTATCAACTTTAGATCTTGAACACATACAGCTTCCAATATACCTCAACTTAATCCAACACCCTGTCTTCCCCACAGCATCACCATTTTTCTTCTTCTTCCTCCCCTTTGATTTCGCAACATCCCAAGATTCCGCCTTCAAGCTATCACCACCAAGTCCCATCTTTCACAAAACTAGCGTAAACAAAACCCCCCTAAATCTCAATTTCCACCCAACGTCAAAAAGACTCCCTCCTAAACCCCAGAATCGGCTAAATCAAGCCAAAGCAGTGTCAGAAAATCAGCCAGAGATAACGAAAGACCACCTTTCACCCACTTCCAAGAAAACCTAAATTGCCAAACCAGAACGGGTGACCTTCTTCTCTTCAAGAACCAACTTTTACTCAAAAATCCACAAAAAAATTGAAAAGTATCTCGTCCCAGTTCACAGGATCAGCTAACTCTAAAACATCCTTTGTCCACTTTTCAGTTAACCCAAATACCTTAAAAGATCACTCATCACTCTTTCCACTTCAAGATTTTCTCAAAAACCCAAGAAAAAATGAATCGGCCCCAGTTGAAAAGATGAGCTGAAATTACATTAAGAGGGCTCAAAAGAGCTAGGTGATTGCAGATCACATGCTTGACATTCAAAGAAGAAAACTTTACCCCTTGGCTCTGTGCAACAAGCAACTCTGAAATCAATAATGATAGTAATAATCTCAGTTCAAAAAGCATAACAATTACGACGCCACCATCCCCAGAAATGTCTGTTCTTAAAGAAGGATATTGGAATCCCAACAAAAGACTCAAATATATGCTGACCAGTTCAATGCTCAAAAGAATATTGTACTGATCCTATCTTCAAACAGCATATTTATATTTTATCTATTGCGTGCAATGTCTGTGTGTATGAATAAAAAATGAAAATAAAAAGAATCCTATTTGAATCCCATTCTTTAAAATTCAAATTTTTTGAATTTATTTATAATTATACATTTTACTAATAAAATAATTTTATATGTACATTCAAAATCATTTTTTATCAAATCTATTCTTACAAAAAAAAAAAATCTCATATGATTTTTAACCAAAAGCAAATGGGAGGACGGGCAGGAAGCTAAAATGCCATAAGCACCCTTTTCAGCAATTTGTATTTATATATACAGGGGTCTTTTGTTATAAGAAAAACAATATAAAAGAGATTTCAATTTTATAAAAAAAAAAAACTAAGTGTATGTTAATGCCATTTAATGATCGGACAAACTCCACACATTAGCCCAAATCATGTTGGCTTACTGGCATTCATAGCCTTTTTAACGTTAATGGTGACCGATCAAGTCCCCCTTCCCCAGTTGTACTCAAAAAAAATTCTAGTTTTCAAGCAAATTTTAATAATGGTTGATATTGATTTTCATAAATATTTTCAAATTGGTAGATATCATGAGAGAACTATCTCATAAAGTTCACGTTAAATTAGGAAGGAGGAAATTTTTGAATGAGAATGAGTTTCTAATAGTGAAAAACGAGAGCAGTCTAGACAAGAGAGATAACTAGAGGCGGGACCCTGTTGACGTGTGTGGTTTTTGGTTTGCCGAAGTGTCCACGCGCTTCATTGAGGTAATGTTAATCAATTATGCTACAAGTACAGAATTTTTAATTAGAAAATCTTTACAAATAACACATAATAACACATGAAATATCATCATTAGAAAATAGGAAAAATAAAAATAAAAAAGTCCAATCGCACACTGCCACATCAACTTCAGTACACATTCTGTAAAGTTTTTCCTATATTTACGGCTTTATTCGATTTTAACAATCCTCTTGTGGCACCTTTTATAGTTGGTTAGACTTAGGTACTTTCATATTTAGCCTTCATTTGGCCCCATTGAATTACAATTCATTCACTTCTTATTAATCGAACATTTTTCAATAAAATAATATTATATGTAAAATAAAAAAAATCCTTCTTTTTTAACTATAATTTTTTTAAAAAATTACTATTACTGCCATTATAATATGGAATAATGTGATCGGAGGGGCACTTAAGAATTACTTTTTAAATAAATTAATTAAAAATTACTTTCTAGGCAACTTAAAAAGTATATAATTGACAAAATAAATAGAAATACATGCTTTGGCCCTGTTTTACAAAAATTCATTTTTTTTCAAATTTATTTTCAATCTTGCATTCTCTCATAAAATAATATTACATGTAAATTAAAAAATAATATAACATCGTATTCTCCAAAAAAAAAAAAAACACTATTCTAAAATAATTTTTCCCCCCGAAATTACATTTTAATGGAGCCCAAACAAGGGCTTACGTATTTCAATACAAGTAAAAAATAATATCCATTTATTTGACAAAGGGTGGAAAAATAATCGTATTTAGTACAAGTGATGTTAAAGCATTAGTTTAGGTGATAATACTTAGCCCTATTTGGTAAAAATTAAAGTTCAGATTTTAATTTAAATTAATCCAGTAATTCATTACATTTTATGGGATTCGAACTTTTCAATTTCATATTTCATTAACTTTTATCAAAATCAATTAAAATAATTTACTTTGAATCCCCACCAAACAAGGGTAAATAAATTTCTATTCAATGAATCATGTTACATTGTATTTACGTGAATTTATTATTTAATGTTATGCAGTTGACACTGAATATCATTACTCGTGGTGAATGATTCACCTTGTTATTAAAAATAAGTCTTAAATCTTCGTTTTATAAAATTTTATAAATAATCAATTTTTTATGAAATCACAAGTATTATCTATTTATTAATAATAGATTTTTATGTATTAATAATAGATTTTTATTAATAATCGCAAGCCTTAATCACTTACAAAGTGAATCATTTATATTTTCTTCTCAAGAGGACGCCAATTTGTTAATTTTAATTAAATAATCACCCCAACCACAATATTATAGGGTTAAAATAATTGTTAATTAATTATTGGATCTCGTTTGATCCCCATTTTGGGTAAAATTTATTAGGGAATAGTGATTTTTAAAAAAATGTGTGATAAAAAAGTGAAGAAAAGTTTTTGAAATATATGTATAATTATCTTATGAAAAAATATGTAGTTGAAAATGAATGTTAAGAAAAATGTATTTTTGGAAAAATAGGGTTGGCTTTATAAAATAGAAGCCAATTAATATTGGAATTATCTATAGACAACTATTGTACTACACCATGAATCTTGCATTAATTATTGTCAGCATGATTGGAAGCCAAATGTACCTTTGTGCGATACGACACGTAAAACTACTAACATGTACAGTTTTATGTATAGATATTTTTAAAAAGTAACTAATTTACCTATAAGCCCTTGTTTTGAGCCTCTTTATTTTTTAATTTTTTATATCAAAATATATTTTTAAATAGTGAGTAGATCACGTTTCAAGCTCACATTTTTCAATAAAATAAAATTATACAAAAATTTAAAATTTTTCTTTATTTTCTAACCACACATTTTCTATCATAATATTGCAAAACAACATTTTTTTTTTTTTTTGTAAAAAATGGAGCTCAAGCAGGCCTAAAGTAAATTTTCCAAGACATCTAGCTCCCAAATAGATATGATAAATAATCCAAAATAAATTTAACCTCTATTGTGTAAAGACTAAAATCAGATTTTTAGTAGATTTTAACAAAAATTAATAAAAAAATTGTAAATTTCATAAATTTTTTAAAATTAATTATTGACTTTGACTTTGATAACAATTTAGATTATAATTTCTGTCAAATAAGAGCTTAACAAGCCACATAAACTACTAGTTGTGTATCAAATGAAACATTAGTAAGCCAAGCATTCTCGACCAATCAAGTCACATACGACTATATTTTGGTGAATCATGTAAGATTTTAGAAATCTATTTTAACCCTATGTGCAGTAGTTTTTCAAATATATATATAACATATCCTTTTATAAACAATGCTTAATATACCATGATTTTGAATACACTATTGATAACATGTCATGTGGCATATTGTTATTGGATAGTTTAAAAACAATTCATATTCAAAACACTGGCAAAAAGGTCAAAATTAAAGCTGGTATTATACCTAACTAAATTAAGTGGGAAGGTTGTTGAAGCAAGCTGCCCTCTTTGCTTCCACTCAGAAAAAATTTAACACATACCAAATCCCGATTCGTCAAGTTAACAGTTGCACAAATTGTGGCTATGTTTCAAAAGCAACTAAGGTTGTATTTTAAGAATCATATTGTTATGAAATAGCCGAATCTAATATGACAATATGAAAATAAAGAACACAAACACAAGAATACCAAAACTTATGTGGAAACTCAATATGGCAAAAATAAAAGGCACGGGAGAACAATCCACTATATGAACAGAAAATACAATGAATATTGCTTTCAACGTGTTTTCTAATTATATAAAAATGTCAATAATCACGTGGAATATATCTAAGAACCAAAAGAATGTTTTAAATGGAAAGATGATAAAAAAGGAGTCAGAAAATTGGAAATAATATTTTTCTGAATAACAAGGCGCTTGAGCAGCAGCCTCGCGCTAGGTGAGCGACGCTCATCCCTTGAGCGGTAGACCAACGCGGTAAGCGGGTGGGAGCACTGCGTGTATGGCGCTCAAGCGCTTCGTTTCGTGTCCAACTTGATTTCAAACACTTTTGAGGTGCATAGGTGTCCAATCTCATCTCGAAGCCTCCCAAACCATTTTCTGACCTCTTTAACACCTCTTTCAATCAATCCACAAACATCCAACAGAATTTTGGTCTCATATTAACAAGTATAATTAAGGCATGTTTAATACATACTATTGAACAATAATGCAAAGAATATGGTTATGAATCTAACTTTTTTTCTTTCTTAATCCTTATGAGTGTCGTCAAATCGAACCTTCCATACAATACGATAAAATTTTGTTCAAGCTAACCTTTCTAAGCATAGTATACTTCTGCTTCTATGAAAGCATGACATATATGATGCTACGAGAAATAAACTTTCAAGCAGAATTAATGTGACGCGCCAAATTTTCTTACTATTTTCATAAGGACGTTAACTTAATATTGATCATTCAGCAAATGAAATAGCTCATGTCTAGCTTGTCGTCATACTAAAATCTAAAAATTGAAGTGATAAATTCGACCAA
>CAIGRP010022954.1:18594-28607 GCA_903798385.1 Fraxinus cuspidata | reverse complement strand
TTTCTTTCAATTCATCGTCCAACCATTGAGTTTTACCTATATGACATAAAATACAACAATTTAGAATATATTTTGTCAAAAGAACTATCAAATATTTCTATTTTAGACTCCGAATAAGTGTATAAAATACACTTATCATCTACCACACACCCCTCACATCCAAACACATTCATTTTTTTTATCAAAGGTCTGACACGTACTCAATTTTTATAAACAGGCAGCAGTTTCCTAGTTCTAATCATGTCAACCAGTTCATCTAAAAACTTATAATTTTAGAGAGGAGCTACTTATATTCTTTTAAATCTTGTCTTCAACAATTACCAGCATCAAGAACTGCCTGTAGATCTATTTCTTTAGATGTGTATTGTTTATTCAGTTGTCTAGTGGTTCCTAGTTTGTGCCTTGAGGAAAGAAGGAAATGATAGAGGAAGGAGAGTAGTCCAACGACCTATATTATTTTTCCAGATTAGGGTTATGCATATGTACTATGGATATTATCTTTTAGTTGATATCTGCGCAGTTTTTATGAGGAGGGAAAGTGAAACAAGTGTGCACATATGAATGTTATAACATGCGTCTTCTTTTACATATCCTGCTCCTCAGTTATTTTAGTTTTCAATGCTTTTGAGCAATATCAGATGGTTGCATAGAACGCCATTCCTTGTTAAAATGATGGGTCCTTAATGAACTTTTATTCAATCCAAAGTTAAAAATGTTGATGTTTGATAGAGTCAGTGGAGAAAGTAATCTCCAATTGGACCAGGGTATCGAACTTAGTCTACTATCGAATTGCTATCTTATGACCCAAAAGAAAGAAAGTTTATATATTTGTTTGCTTATAATTTGTAAATTTGGTGATAGTTAACTATGCAACTGTTCTATATACGAGCTTTCTAGATCAGTACTGGAGGAATTTAATAACTGGAACTACTTGTGACTTCTTTAATAATTTTCAACACTCTTCTTTCCATTCTTTCCATCTGCCTCTAAAATTTTATGTGCTGTCTTGATCAGGAGCATCATGGCAACCTGAATGAAGCTATCAATTCACATTTCAGTGAAGGGGATAGAAACATGTAGGCATTTTTCCAGTCCTTTTGAATCTTTCTTTTTTTCTTCTTCTTTCCCTTTAAATGCCTATGTACTTTTATATCTGAACATCTTCTACTACATTATTGTTTCTCTGTGTTCAGAACGCAAGGGCCGTCTTTCACAGCTCCTCGGAATGATGTTATGGATATAGATGACCCGATTCTGGCTGAACCCCGCAGACCTTTTTCACTATTACCCTCTGCTAGGGATTTGAATCCATTTTCTTTACTTGATCCCAACTTCACCAGAGCTATATTTGATAGTGGTACTGGTTTTGGTAGTCGTTCATCATTTGTTTCACATCCAAGAGAGGTGAGGGAGATCCCAATTGAGGTGAAGGATGGTAATGGACCTTCTGGTCAGTCTGATACTGCTCCTATAATTGAAGATGTCTCTGGAACTGCACATCATGGCCCAGAAATCCGTGGGACTGTCACAATGGATGATGATGATGACGACAGAAATGAAGATTATGTCCCAAATGCACCAATTGCCCTTGCTTCTGGGCATAGGGAACAAAATAGCTCAACACATCGTGAACCAAGTGCTCCCGCTACCGTTGATGTACCTGACTACAACAATGATATAGAAGAAGAAATGATACGCGCTGCCATTGAGGCTTCCAAACGGGATGCTGCAATGTCAAATCAACAATTTGATGATCACCTTGTATGTGATGCAGTTTGAATGAATGAGTCATTTTCTGCCTGTAATGTGAATTTTAATTATCGAAATATGTTGATCTTATACAGGATCTTAGGAATCCCACTCATCAGACTAGACAGTCTCACCTAGAAGATCCTGAGCTTGCACATGCAGTTGCTTTATCATTGAAGGTATGCTTCTCTGCTCTTTGCCAACATTTGTGAATCCTTGTCGTTGCTCCTGTTAACATGGAAGTGAATCCAGACAGCTGAGCAAGAGAAAGTGCTGCAGGAACTGGAAGGGAAAGTTGAAGTATCAAAACGGGAAGATCAGATATCGGCTGAGGTGGAGGAATTGGGCAAATTAGCATCCACAAATCGAAGGTACTTGCTCTCTTTGATGTCAATGTCTTAATTATAAACTCATTCTTTCAATTGTTTCTGTTGGGAGTATCTATTCCCCTCCTATGTTCCTGTTGCTCATGGATGTTCGTACCTAATTGTTGGATATCTCGATTTTCATCTTCTGACAAAGTATCTGTAGGCAACCATGGTTGGAGGTTGGAAGCTCATCCATTCAAGATGAAGCAGAAGATGCAGAGGAGCATCCTCTAGTTAGACATGGGAGGAGACATACTTCTTCAGGTTCTGTTGACTCTACTACCCAAAATATCGAAGAAGTTGATGTTACCCCACCATCAAGTCCTAGGCAGTGTGATAGCCTTCATCATTTGCAGCACAATGGAAGTGACTTCCCCTCTGATGATGTAACATTTTTTCTTCACATTTATGTACATTAACTTTAAATGATCTTTTAGAAACTAAATTGACCATTTTATGCATTTCAAATACTGATAAATTATGCTTCCTATGTACATTTGTTTAAAGTGGGGTGGCATCTCATCTGAGGAACATGATGAAGCAGTAATGCTTGAGGCTGCAATTTTTGGTGGCATTCCTGAAAGAAGCGGATATCATATCCCTTGTGCACCTCATCAATTCATGCAGAATGGTTTAGATAGAGCTATGGATCCTTACCCGAGGCATATGCCTCGTCCTCCATCGCCTTCTCTTACAGCTCAGCGATTGATACGGGAACAGCAGGTTTGAATTATGTGCTTGCAGTAGAAATAGATCAGTTTGTCCTTGATTTTAATCTATGATTCCATGCAGGATGATGAGTTTCTTGCTTCATTACAAGCTGATAGAGAGAAGGAATTGAAGGCACAGGAAGTAGCTAAAGCTGCTCTTGCAGAAGAGAGGTGCAAAGAGGAGGAATTGCAAAGAAAAATGGAAAAGGAACAGGTAACTGGTCAGAAAATTGAAAAAAGCGCATAAAGAGGAGCCCCTATCCTTTTCTTTGATTGAACTGTGTCTCATTAATCATTTTTCTGTCTGGCAGCATTTTTTAGCAAAGTTTGTTAGGTTAATTATTGACCATAGTTCTTGATTCTATTTTTTGTCTTATGGAGTTAGATTGAGACAAAGAAAAATAAGTTGGAGGAACTTAATCCAGAGACCAGACATCTTCCTTCTCGGTATACTTAAGCTAGGCTCTGCTCTAGGAAGTCATAGTTATTGAGACCTTTTCCCGTAGGTTCTTAAGCCCCTGTTTGACTCCTTTTAAAACATTACAATTTATTTCTCATACTCATTTTCAATCACACTTTCACACAATATAATATTTTGCACGTAAACCCAAAACTTTTCCCACTCTTAACCACACATTTTTTTTTAAAAAAAATCACTATTCAAAATATCATTTTTACATGATAACGGCCATCAAACAAGGGCTAAATCATATTGTCTTCTTTACATTAGAAGGTATGGTAATGGGGTCAACAAAAATAGGTGAATTGATCCATCACATACTTCAATGTGTTTCAGGGATCTAACTTTAAATGGGCCCACCTTTCCTCTTCATGTATCACTTTCCATTAGAAACTTAACAAACATAAAATTGACTACCTTGTACAGTCAAATTCCAATTCTCAATAACAATCCACCATATTGTTGAGTCAAAAAGATGCACACTTATTTATGAGCCGCTGCATTTCCTAATACTACCAAGACATGTCTCATAAAACATGAGGAAACTAATAGTTAAGCAGCTTTATTAACTATGATATGCCAACACTACCAAAGACTCCTAATGGATTGGACAATTGTCTAACAACTAATTTAAGACCATAACCACATGGATTACGGAAAGTACTCATGTCCTGCCATTACTAAGAAAACCAAAATAACCATATCTCGGTAAACATAAGACAATTTAGTAATAAAATTCTAGAAGCTTGCTAGCATAACTGAAATGCATAAAGTCAGCCTATACTTATTGTAGTTTGCTGCAAATCTTGCCATAAATGAAGCACCTCATTCCTTAATATTCTAACATCTAATAAAACTCGTCCTTGTGTCTTTTGAGTTTTTTGCAAAATTTCAAGTCTCAACTGTTTATGCTTCCTTGCATGAGACTTGTAATATTGGGACTCCTTTCATTTCATAAATCCACAAGGAACAAGTAAATAAACACCCTCATCCAATTGCAACAATGGTCTTGTAGCTTGCATTCAAGCTCTTATATTAGTGAGATGGTGATTCTGTCTTAATTAATTTTACTAAATATTCTTCAAAGTGACATGACTATTTCTGGGAGAACTTCCCTGTTTGCTACGAAGTGAGATGGGAGCGACTTACTAGTTGGTTATTCGTTATTACCAAGTAGAAAGAAATTACAGTAATAGGTCTTTCACATTGAGATCCAATGCAATCAGCTAAGCCTTATTTGGCCACTGCAAAAACTGGTTGTATTACCGGACATCTCGTATATTCTATTCTCTTATGTTTTGGAATCTGCTCTCATATGCTGTTTTGTTCCAATGAGCTAGTGATATTTTTGTACAAACTACTTTCTAGTGGCAATAGTCTCATGTTTTCATATATGTGTTTTATTACTTGCCAGGAAATTGAGAGACAATTAGCAGCAAAAGAAGCTTCTCTTCCTCAGGAGCCGACACCAGATGACGAAAATGCTGTTACTCTTCTTGTGCGGATGCCTGATGGCAGTAGGAGAGGTAGGAGATTTCTCAAGTCGGACAAGCTTCAGGTATCGATGTGGTCGATATTTGATTTGCGCCAATCCAATGGTTTGTCTTTATGACCTGACTTGATTTGATTGTTGTTTATTTGCAGTATCTTTTTGACTTCATTGATGTTGGCAGAGGGGTCAAACCTGGCAGTTACAGATTGGTAAAATACTGTCATCCTCTTCTTATCTTGCACTGTCTGGTCTGATTTTCTTTAATTCCTAAACAAAAGCATTTTTGCTGATTTCCATCTGCGGCATCAAAATCTCTTGATGAACCGGCCCCCATCCCCACTCCAAAAGAAAAAAAAATGGATAAAGAAAGAAGAAAAATAAGTAGCACTAGACAAAAAAGGAAATGTTTAACTAGTCAGTTCTTTTTGCAAAAATGAAATATCTCCTGCCAAAGATTTTATTAATACGGCTATTTAGTCATGCAAAACGATTCTAGTGCTCCTTTTTATTAAAATGTCCTCTAGGCTCCCATCAAGAATGTCTATATGGATTGAAATTAGTGCAAAAAAGAGTGTATCTAACTAGACTAGAATTTTTTGTAATCTTTGTGTAGTTTGACAAGAATACCTAGATGATTTGGAAAGTGTGCACAAAGAGAGAGAGAGAGAGAGAGAGAGAGAGCAACAAATTTCAAGAGAGAAGGGTATATTTATCAAAAATTATAAAAATGAACACAATTTACAAATCCAAAATTAGTCGACAAAATTCATTTCGTCTGTAGGGAACTTTTCTCTGAATATGCTTTCATTCATTAGAGATGCACATCAATATGGGTAAATGAAATAGGTTGAATAAAATATCTGCGGCTGGGTTCAGCTATTCTGACTGTTGAAAACGGTTTGCAGGTGAGGCCATACCCTCGACGTGCTTTTGCTGATGGAGAGAGTAACTGGACTCTCAAGGAATTGGGTTTGACCAGCAAGCAAGAAGCCTTGTATCTGGAGTCAATATAGCATGTTTATTTTGTGAACTTGTTAAAACCCTTAGGTTAAAATCTTCTATTCTAACTCGGAATTGTGGCTTTTTCATTTTTTTTTGGGGGAATGGACTATGACATGATCGAGGGAGATAATTGGGCGTTCCTATATCGCTACCAGGAATTTAGTTGACGGTGTTCTGATGTTTATGGGGAATAGTGTTTATGTCAAGAAAGTATTCAATTGGTTCACTGGAATAGATTGCGCTTGAAAAATCCCTTAAATTGGCTTCTAAATTGGATTTCATATTAACGTGTGCGCCTGGAATTGTAATCAAAAGGGTGTTGCACATTTTGTCGCTTTCTGTGTTGTGGTTGCCTTGTGATTTTGCCCTTATTGAAATTTTCATTTAGGTTCAATTGGTGTTAGAAAATTATCTAATACAAAATGACAACTGTAGAATTCCGCTCACAGTGTCTCGATTTCTAAATTCTCAGAGGGCTTGTCTTGAGTTCTTTTACAGGATGACTTCAAAATGATTTAGGACCTTTTTGGCATAAATTTTAGAGGTTAAAAGAAGCTTTTAAGATTCGAAAGTTATTTTGGGATTCGTTTGATTAATTTTATAGAAGTGTTCTTCCAATTGTCCATTCTAGCTTCTTCTAAAAGCTTTTTCGGAAGATGAAAGCTTATTTAAAAAATAGCTTTCAAACATCAATTAAGATAGAAAGTTCTTTTACAATAAACGGAAAGCAAAATGAGTAGTCTTGTCAAAATGATTAATAAATGTTTGGTGCATAATAGTATATAGGATTAAACAATATAATTAATAAGGTTTTAGCATTTAATTTTTTCGATACTGTTCAGTTGGCTTTATAAAGCATGTCATTAAAGAATCAAGGCACAAAGGTAGACCAGATAATGGAGTATTAAAAAAGATAATATAGATGAAATTTTGCTTACTAGAGTTCCTATAAGAAAAACACCCGTTTCGGTTATGGTATGATCATGTACTGTATTCAAAAATTTAGAATATTCATAACCAAATGGGGAGAATTTGTTAAATAACCCAGCCAAACCATGTATTTGTTTAAATAACATTCTTCCAATGTTTCTTGGTCAATGGCATTTAATTATAAAATACAAGAAACAAATAACGTCAAATGTCCAAAATATCCTCACCATTAGAAAAAAGACCCTAACACTCTTATCAATCCAATAAAACTCCTCAAATCAATTTAGTTCTCCAAAATCTCAATCGCTCGTGTTCTTTTCTTACTATGTTTGCTACTCTAAAATCTGGTTTTTCATTATATTCTTCACCTATTTTGGGTATCTTTTGAGCATTTGAACTAGGGATGGCAAAAAACCTGACAAACTCGATACATGCCGCTTAATCGCGTATTCGGGTTGGGGACAAGGTGGGTAACTTTGTCCAGGGCAGGTATGGATAATGGGTACCCCGCCCCCATTTAAATTTTTTTTTTTTTTATGGCAAAAAACCTGACAAACTCGATACATGCCGCTTAATCGCGTATTCGGGTTGGGGACAAGGTGGGTAACTTTGTCCAGGGCAGGTATGGATAATGGGTACCCCGCCCCCATTTAAATTTATTTTTTTTTTTTAGAATTCAATATTTTAAATGAAAAATTTCACGAAATTTCATTAGTTCTAATGGAAAATAACAACTAAAATTATCTAAAAAAATATGACAAATAATAAAAGCTTTTGTTTACCAAATATATTTGAATAATTTAATTTTTAAAAATAAAAAAAATAAAAATATATATTATTATCCCACTTTAATGAATTGGGACAGTAAAATGAATTATTAAAAAATAATAATAATAAACATGATAGCAAATGAGGCAAGGGCCGCGCCCCGCCCGCCCCATTGTCATCCTTAATTTGAACAAGAGTTTAATTTTCATAATATCTAAATTGAAATCTTAATTACATTTCCAATGCAACAACATCAAGCATGGACCATCTAACTTTAAAAAGTCAGAAAATTTGATCACGTGACAACAAACGGTTGAATTGACAAAGATTATATGATATTGAGTTGGGGAAATACAAGTCATTGTATTGATTCGTTAGAAAATATAACTAATGAGCCCATCTCCCAACTTTTGTAAATGACATGTCCATTTTGTAACTTAAATGAGTTCAATTTATTTGTTATTTGGACATGGATAAGTTGTGGATGCGTATATTCTTGTTTATAGATAGAAAGGCACAAGGGATGTTTTCATTTCAGTAACGACTCTTGTACTACTCTGTTGATTTCTCCTATATTTTGCTTCTTTTCTAACGTAACGACATAAAAATGTTGGACCCCTAATTTAAGAAATTCAGAAAGGCTAATCACGTGACAAAGAACAATTGAATTGACAAAGATGATATGATATCAAGTTGGTGAAATCACAAGTTAATCTATTGATTCATTGGAAAATATAATTAATGAGCATGTCTATCAACTTATGTAACGGCATGTCTATTTTACAACTTGAATGAGTTCAACTTATTGGTTCTCAGGGCACGAACGGGTCTTCGATGCTTATACTCGTGTTTATAGACAGAATGGTACAAAGGTCGTTTTCATTTCAATAACGACTCTTATGTCGTTTTGTTGATTTCTTCTATATTNGGTTGAATTGACAAAAATTAAAATTATACGATATCGAGTTGGTGAAACACAAATTGTATTGATTCATTAGAAAATATAATTAATGAGCATTTTTATCAACTTTTGTAAACTTCATTTCCATTTTGCAATTTAAATGAGTTCAACTTATTGATTCTTAGGGCACAAATGGGTCATCGAAGCTTATACTCTTGTTATAGATAGAATGATACAAGGGCAGTTTTCATTTTAGTAACGACTCTTATGTAGTTATGTTGATTTCTTCTATATTTTGCTTCTTTTCCAATGCAAAGACTTCAAGTATTGGACCCCATAATTTAAAAAAGTCAGAAATATTGGTCATATGACAAAGAATGGTTGAATTGGCAAGGATTATACGATATCGAGTTTGTGAAATATAGGACATTGTATTGATTTGTTAGAAAATATAATTAATTAGCACGTCGTTCAAATTTTGTAAATGACATGTCCATTTTGCAACTTAAATGAGTTCAACTTATTAGTTCTCGTGGCATGGATGAGTCGTGAATACTTATACTCATGTTTATAAACAGAACGGCACAAGGGCCGTTTTCATTTCAACAACCGATCTTGTGTCGTTCTATTGATTTCTTCTATATTTTGCTTCTTTTCCAACATAACAGTCTTAAGCAATGGATCCCCTAATTTAAGAAAGTCAGAAAGTTTGATCACATGACAAAGAACGATTGAATTGACAAAGATTATATAATATTGAGTTGGTGAAATATAAGTCATCGTATTGATTCGTAAGAAAATATAATTAATGAGTATATCTCTCAACTTTTGTAAATGGTATGTCCATCTCATAACTTAAATGAGTTCAAATTATTGGTTCTCGGGGCAAGACAGGTCGTTGATGCTTATTCTCGTGTTTATAGATAGAAATACACAAGTCATTTTCCATTCAGTAAAGGCCCATGTGCCATTTTGTTGATTTCTCCTTTTTTTCACCGCAACGACCTCAAGAATTGGACCCCCTAACTTAAGAAAGTCGGAAAGGTTGATCATGTGACAAAGAACGATTGAATTAACAAAAAATATATGATATCAAGTTGGTGAAATCACAAGTTATTTTATTGATTCATTAGAAAATATAATTAATGAGCATATATCTCAACTTTTGTAAACGGCATATCCATTTTGCAACTTAAATAAGTTCAACTTATTGATTCTCAAGCACGGATGGTTGTAGATGCCTATACTCTTGTTTATAGTTAGAACGGTACAAGGGTCGTTTTCATCTCAATAACGGCTCTTGTGTTGTTATGTTGATTTCTCCTATATTTTTTTCCAACTCAACGACCTCAAGCATTGGACCTCCTGACTTAAAAGTCATAAAGGTTGATCATGTGGCAAAGAATTTTTGGATGCATATATATTATATGATGTTGAGTTGATGAAATTACAAGTTATTGTATTGATTCATTAGGAAATATAAATAATCAAACATCTCTCAACTTTTATAAATGTCATGTCCATCTCACAACTCAAATGAGTTCAAATTATTGGATCTCGAGGCATGGACAAGTCGTGGCTACTTATACTCATGTTCATAGATAGAACGAAAACGACCTTGAGAATTGGAACC
>CAIGRP010022946.1:0-11035 GCA_903798385.1 Fraxinus cuspidata | reverse complement strand
GTGATACTTGGAATTAAAATTAGCATAACATCAGATGAACTCATTCTAAGCCAGTCACATTATATGGAACAAATTCTAGAGAAATTCAGTAACGATGATATTGGCGTGGATAGAACACTGATATATACGAGACATCATTATCTAAAAACAAAGGTGGAAATGTATGTCAAGTATAATACTTTAGAATTATTGGAAGTTTGATGTACTTAATGAGTTGTACAAGATCAGACATAGCCTACGTAGTTAGGAAACAGAGTAGATACATGAGTAATCCATGAGCTGATCTCTGGAAGGGAATAATACGAGTACTGAGAAACTACGATTTACTCGTAATTTTGGACTACACTATAGCAGATATCTAGCAGTCATTGAAGGATATAGTGATGCTAATTTGATATCTGATATAAAAGACTCAAAGTCCACTAGTGGATTTGTGTTCACATTGGGAGGTGCAGCCATATCCTGAAAATCCTCTAAGCAAACTGTTATAGCCAAATCTACAATGGAATCTAAGTGTATAGCTCTAGATAATGTGGTGAAGAGGCTGAATAGTTACGCAACTTCTTAGAGGATANTCTAAGCAAACTGTTATAGCCAAATCTACAATGGAATCTAAGTGTATAGCTCTAGATAATGTGGTGAAGAGGCTGAATAGTTACGCAACTTCTTAGAGGATATTCCAAGATGGTCAAAACATGTGCCATCAATTTGCATATATTGGAAAGGCACGGAGTAACATGTATAATGGTAAGTCTAGACATATAAGTCGTAGACACAATACCATAAAGCAACTACTCTCAACTGGAGTTATCACTATTGACTATGTAAAGTCAAAGGACAACATTGTGGATCCGCTAACTAAAGGGTTAAATAGAGAGTTAGTTGAAAAATCATCAAAATGAATGAGACTTAAGCCCTTGAATGAATAAGTTAATACATAGGAAACACAACCTGGTTGACCGGAGATCCCAAAATCTAGGTTCAAAGGGACAACCTAATTGTAAAGACTTAATTAAATCAATATAGGGGATGTTACCTTCTGTCCAGTACTATGATGCAACAGTGATGCCCATAAGGATGAAATATAAGTAACAAGCTTTTAATGATTCTTATGTGTCGAAAGTCGAGCTAAGTAATGGGGGTTACTTGTAATAAGAAATTACCAATGTGAGAGAGAAGTGGGACCGCTTCTAAGAGAATTGTGTGGGACTCAATTCTTAGGAACTCTCGCACAATCAGGCGTATGTTCATGGTCAAAACGAACATGATAATGAGACTGAAATGTGTTAGGAAGAATCATGTGGAGAGTATATCATTCTTTACACAAACGGCAGAAGGGTTCAAAGACGTAGCATCTACTGGTCAGCTAGTAAAATAAATATACTTTCACAAGGGAATGTTCAAAAAGGTAATATCTACCTATCCTATGTAGGTCTCAGCCGTTGAACTTTATCAAGTCATCATGTGTCACATTCATGTGTCACTCTCAATTTTCATTCATGTGGGGGATTGTTGGAAAAATGAGTATGCGGGTGACTTTGGCATGAGTTTTGAGTGGAACCCGTTGGCTATTTTGGAAGATAAAGATTGATTTGTGTTCTCCTCCGTGAGTACCGGGAAATCATGTATTTACTCGCCAAACTTGATGTTCAGGTGAATGAAAAATTGAAGTTCAAAATATGCCAATTAAAAGGAGTTTATGTAGGTGAGAAAACTAGAAATGTGTTTATACCACATAGGAAGTTGATGAAAACAAAAATGTTGCGTTTTTTATATCACAAGTGTACAATATCGTAACAAGTAATATAGTGGACCTTTGAGTCCGGATTACCGTTCCCACGAGGACTATACTTTAGACATTAATCTAATTTTTCTAACTCCTATTTGACAAAAGCAAGTAAATATTATGATGATTTTGACTATTATTATTATTATTATTATTATTATTATTATTATTATTATTATTATTAATTTTTTTTAACTACTTTTAACTAATTGAAAATATAAAAATATTGCAAACAACGGATAATTGGAAAAACAAATATGTGATGAATATTAGGGCATAACAATTTTATTTATGGATCACATTTTTTCTTAATTCAAGATTCATAACCTAATGTAATGTTCGATCAAATTTTTCTACTGTATTCAATTTACCCATCTCGAGTTCTCATTGACCTATTTAAATAATTAAATTCAATATCTCTATGCGAATCAATTTTAGTTAAACGAAACACTGGTTCTAATAATTCAAATTATGACCGCAATAATCAGTATAGGTATCTCTACACGTTATACTAATTTATCGAATTTTATTATATGGTCTAAATCTCAAACTCACCTCCCGATTCATAAGAATTTACATAATATAATCAACACAAAATAAATAAATTACATAAATTTTGAATAAAACAAAATAAAGGACCACAAGTCGATTAAATTGATTTCCCTAATATATAATTTAGTTATTCATATTGTATAAATAAAAACACATAAAAGTAGAAATATATCACCAGAAATTGACTAAACGTGAAGATTTTTTGTATTTGCAGTTTTCTCTCTTTCTCTTTCTCCTCTTTCTTTCTCTTTCTTTATTCTTTCCCCCTTTTTTCTTCTCCTTTGACTTTTCTCTCTCTCTTTTTCCTCTTTTTCTATTTCTTCTTTCTTTCCTGCGTCCTTGTTGTTTTTCTACCTCCACCTTTGCCGTGTATTTTTTTACGTGTATATATCTAATATCCTCCCCCCCCTTTTCTTTCTAGGTTTAGGGTTATATATATAGATTTAATTTAATTTGGGCCTCAATTAAAATATTCAATTCTATTGATACTCGTTTAATTCCAACCAATTTAATAAATAATTTCTCTACACGGAAATTATCTTTGAATTTTGCCATTTTTCGCCGATTTTGCATTATTTTCTCCAATTCTTCATTAACATAAAGTTGTATCTACAAAACATGATATACCATAAATTAGATAGAATTTAATCACAAAAACAATAAAATATCATGATTTAAGGTCACGAATAAATGAATAAAATACACTTATCAAAAAACCACTTTAAATATGGTTGCACTTTGGAAGGGTGTATTCATGTGTAGTATAGAGACTCACTCCACGTGCACTCGCAGGTCATGGAAATCATCTTTGAATTTTGCCATTCTTCGCCCATTTTGCATTATTTTCTCCAATTCTTCATAAACATAAAGTTGTATCTACAAAACATGATATACCATAAATTAGATAGAATTTAATCACAAAAACAATAAAATATCATGATTTAAGGTCACGAATAAATGAATAAAATACACTTATCAAAAAACCACTTTAAATATGGTTGCACTTTGGAATGGTGTAATCATGTGTAGCACATATGCTCTCTCCACATGCGCGCGCAGGTCGCGCTCGCATACAAGTTCAATGTCCACATTTATTTGTTATTGAAAATGGTGAAATTTGTAGAACTAGCATGAATTATGCTACTTGTATATTAAAAATGGTACATAAGGGATTACATAAAAGGATGTGAAGGGAAAATGTTAGATGAAAAACTTTACTGTATTTTAAAATGACAAATGACAGATGCGACATTATGTAATCCCTTATATAAACCTTTATGTACATGTAACAAGGTCCAAATAGAATAGACCAGCCACTTCCCATTAATGAAGGCAGCAATTTGTCTATACAATTTGAGGGTATACTTGAAAATTACAATCGAAGACAATCAGAAAGTGAATGGAATATGAATTTTCGTCATGAATTAGCCATTTTGGAATTATTGGATGTCTCTACTTTCACTGCAATGTGTCTAAACCTTTCCAGAACCAATCAAAATTATCACCTTTTTCTTGGGGACAGTTTTGAATCGCAATCCGTTCGTTGGACCTTCTCTTTCCAGTATTTACCCTTGTGAACATGGCACATTGGTGCCAAAGCGTTCAATTTGGAATGACAATAGTTTTTAAACAAAAGCAGTTCAACATATTATCAAAATTGATTGTGCTACATATATATAATGGTTTATATAATAATTTACATACACATGATATGATGACATATGATATGGTCACAATTTTCTCAACTAAAAAAAAAAAACTACTCCACACTCTTTTTGACACCTCATTTGTATGTAAACTATTATATAACTCATTTATATACAAGTAGCATTATTCTATGAAAATGGATAAGATTTGGAAGTCGATCATTATTGGTCTCATTGCTAAACTTCACAGAACTTGCCATGAATACAAGGGTTTAGATCAAGTGCAACTGCAAGAGAGGATGGAATGGTTGTGTGTGGAGGAGAGTAGATTCATGACAAAACTGAGCTTTGGATAAGCTAAAAGGAAAGGTGGCAACGAATTGATATTATGTCCGAACACAATATGTCAAAGTCTATTAACATCACATATTTCAAAAGTGCATGTGATCGCTAAAGAAAATTTGGGTTAACTTTTAGATAAGGTAGTTTTAGATGGTATTAAATTATGTCTTGAGTCTAAGTCTAGTAGTTATGCATTTATGAAAATATGCACCAGACAACTTTTGATAAACAAACAATTTCAAGTGTGATGAATCGTGTTAAAGATCTGGACAACTTAAATCTTTAGACGAGTTGGTTCAACAATTATAACCCATTCAAGGAGCTTTCATTTTACCTAGTAATAGAAGTTGGAAAAAAGACTTAGCCCTGTTTGAACCCCATTTTTTTCAAGAATACATTCTTTCAAAACTCATTTTCAACCACACATTTTTCCATAAAATAATTATACATGTATTTCAAATACGTTTCTCTAATTTTTAATCACACATTCTTCAAAAAATCACTATTCCATAATACGTTGTATCCTAAAAATGAGAATCAAACAGGAGCTTAGTTTATTGTTGTAAGTATTGGTCAAAACAACACATCCTACTTTACCTTGTGTTAGTTTTTCTTGTTTTCAACAATTTTTTCTCAGATGACCCTTTTGTGGACGACAAAGTACTTCTCAGAAAAATTAAGTACGAAAACAAAGGGCAAGTGAACCAAATCAAACAATGTAATATATGGATTATCCACCTCTAACCACATATGCATATAGACAGCAACAATAACAAATTAAGCATCATTCTGAATAAATTTAAGATTAGCTACGTAATTACTTCACAGTTCTACTTAATTGATTGCTATCTACTTGAAGATCTAGAGAACTACACAAGTTCATAGTTGTAAATTTGTAATAAAAGCCGACTAATGTAAACCTTACGAGGATACAAACCCAAACATCTTCAAAGGAAAATCGATTGTATTTCCTCTAGCAAACTATAAACCTTTTTCGTAACAACTGAAAGATGGCATTTAAAGGTAGCTTCCTGTCAAGCTCTTTGAAAGTGCAAAATTGGAAGCTTTGGTGCCAATAAAAAGCAATTATTTAAAGCATATGCATTTTCTACAAATGCACACACATAGCACCACATGACCCTAGTATTGAAATTAATTTTGGACATTGTTTTCACAATAAATACGAAAAGTAAGAGGCGGCACAAACAGCTTAAAATTAGATTAGGACCACTCAGTTAATTTAAGCCTAAGCATGAAGCTTCCAGTTATTGAAAATTAGACCAAGCATTCTAAGTTTCAACCAGCCCATATTTCTCGCTTCCGTCACCAATCGATATTTCTCCTCATTCTTGCATTGAAATGGAAGTAAAATATATCAATCTCACAAATAATATCCATGCTGGGGAATAACTGCCAGGCAGTATATAACGCAGCGCCTGATTGGTGGTTTTTTTTTTTTTTTTACCAACACCCAATGAAAATGCGTCAAGCGTCCCCTATAATTTTCTGCCTGTACACACAACACGGTTCTGCTTTACATATTGCTTTGCAGGTCAAGTTGAATTTTATCATTATATTTCACCACAAACTGCATTATTTGAACTTTCCAATAAATTCTCCAACTTTAAAAGTTTACAAAAAAGTAACTAGTATTGTAACTTACTATTTCCGTCTTCGATCAATAAAAAAAAATTATATATTTTAAAATTACTTATCGGTTACAAGCAAAAAAAAAAGGCTTACTTACCAAACTTGCTCCAAACATGTCATAACTTGTCTAGTCCTATAAATTTATTTGTTAACGAAAATGGTAAAATTAGGAGCACTAGACAGCAATAGCCCGCTTTCCATTTATGTAATTTGCAGAAAGGCATCAATTTGTCAGTACAATTTTGTGTATTAAAATTTAAGACAGAATAGAGAGTGACTAGAATAAGAATTTTCAACATGAATTAAATGCCATGTTTGGAATTATTGGATGCGTCTCTTTACACAGCAATGGGTCCAAACCTCTCCAGAATTGATAAATTATCACCTTTTCTGGGGACCCCTTTTGATCCTAATCCGTTCCATGGGGCATTTGCTTTCCAATTTACCCTAATGAACACGGTACACATGGTGCGTACGCATAGATAATAACAAAATAATATATTTTAAACAATATGGTTCGACTTAGTATTGAAGCAGATAAAGATTTCAAAGTCAATGCCTCGAATTGCCCGAAGGTATGACCTGCCATGGATACAAGGGTATTAGATAGAGATCCAACAGCCGGGGGCACTGAATGTTTGTGTGGAGGATAGAAGATCCATGACGAAACTAAGTTTTGGATAAGATGAAAAGAAAGGTTACAAAGAATTTATATCATGTTCGATGCCATCACATATTCACATGATCGGTAAAGAAATTCGGGATTAACTTCTAGAAGATAGTTCGAGATGGTATTAGAGTATATAAATGTCTTATAGTTACTTATTTAGGAAAAATATGAGAGAAAGTTATATGTTAGACGAACAATTTCGATGTGCATGTTATAATCGTGTTCAAGACTGAATTTATGTAAATTAACGTGTCGACCTTCTAACAATATATATTTTTAGATGGGGTGTTTTAAACTACACATTATACTTTACTTTTGAGTTGGTTTTTCCTGTTTTTTATTCTTAGATTGCCCTTTCGTGGGCCGACAAGCTTTTTTTGGGAAAAATTTAAGTTCCAAAATTAAACAATGCAATGTATGGATAGTCACCTCTAATCACATTGACAGACACATATAGCAATAACGGAAAATCAAATCTTATTAATATAAATATGAGATTGACTTTGTGACTTCTTCTTCACCATTTTACTATATTGATTGCTAGATCGACTTGGAAGGTATTCTAATAAAAACTAATTCATGGAAAATTTATGAGGATACAAACCCCAGCATTTTCAAAAGGGAATTCCATTTTATTTCCTCTAACCAATCTAACTTTTTCAAGGGTTATCAACTGATAGATGGTGGCGGCTTCCTGTCAAACTCTGGAAAGTGCAAAATTGGAAGCTTTGGGCCAACAAAAAAGCAAATACTCAAGGCATATGCCTTTTCAACACAGACAAAATAGCACAATTTCCATATGACCCCGGTAATTAAATTAATTTTGGACATTTTATTTTCACAATAAATACATAAAGTAAGAAGCGGAAGAAACAGCTCAAATCATTTATACATTGGATTACGACCACTCGATCAATTTAAGCCGAAGCATGAAGCTATAATCTCATCTAGTTGCTGGAAATCAGGCCAAGCATCCCTATAAATTTCCAACCAGACCACATTGTTCTCAATCCCTGCAATCTCTTCACACACACTTTAGCCTTTTTTTTTTCCCACATTAGTAGTCTCAAAAATGGCAAATGCTCGAATTGCTAGATTTATAACTGAAGTAGCACCACCACAGTTTGTCAGCGTCATGAGGCACCGACCATCAAAGATGTTAGACACAATTCACGAAGAAGAAAAAGAAGCCCGTACAAATGATTCTCTGTCTCCGTCGCCAAAGAAGCTATTGACATCCTCATTTTGTACTAATTCTCCTTCATCTTCTATAACAGCCAACTCTAAGCATTTTCTTCGTGAGGTTCAGAGGTCTTTATCGGTATTTCGTGATGAAAATTCTACTGTTTGTGTTTATTCACAATCCCACTGAAATTTCAGTCATTTGTCTACTCCACAAATTTGGGTTATGTCATTTGAATATTGGAGTTTGCATAAGTTGGATAGAGGAACCAGACATGTGACTGCACTACATATCTTTCATGAAGTGTGTTTGGTACACAGTATTACGCAACATAGTGAAGTGGATTTTAGCTTCTTTTTTTTCTTTATTACAGTCCAGTACCATCCAATTCTGTTACCAAACAAGGCAGAAATGTTTTAGTGTGAGGAAGACTGGATGACCATATTGTAAATGTACTTGGATATGTAAACTGATTTACTAGTTCTTTTTTCTTTTGCTACATAGCTGTCAGAGATAAAGAGAAGTACAAAAAATGATAATTGGATAACATTTATCACCTTTGATAGCATCTATCAACTTATCAGTATTATAATTATCTGTATCATAGATTGTTGTAACTCAGCAGAAGTGGGCTTGAGAGTTAAACACTTGTATATCTATAAAGATCACTGGAAAGATCAATAAAGTGTAGTTATTTATGCTCTTAAACTTCTTTCTTCTTTAGATTTTACATGGTATCAGGACCTCAATCCAACAAGGACGCTATGACCAATGAGTCACCACTGTTCTTCCATCAATGATCGGCCGCACCCCTCTCGGTCACTACCGCCACCGCCACTTCATCATCTTCTTCCTCCACTATTTTGTCCTTCATCTCCATTAATTTCACTGCACAAAACATCCCTAAAGCTTACCACTTCAAATTACTCCCCTTAGGAAATCCAATTTCATACCCTTGTCGTCGGTTATGGTCTTATATGGTTTTGTTGATGGCCGTAACCTGTGTCCACGTCAAACTCTCACTAACAACAGCCTAACCATTGAAAATCCGGACTACTCACTTCGTATTCATCAAGTTCAACTCATTCTTAATGTCATGGTCAGATCTCTCTGCCCTAATATCTTTCCTTTTATTGCTTCCTACACCTCATTTCGTGATGCTTGGATTACCCTAGCCACTACTTATGCCAAACCATCTCGTGGTCGAATAATGCAAATCAAATCCTAAATTGTCAATACAGCATAAATGGAACTCAGTCCATTACTTAATATATTCAGCATCTCAAAGGATAAATTGATGAACTTGCTTTTCTTGATTTCCCTATGCACACTAAAGACTTAAACACTACTATTCTTGACAGTTTACCATCAGAATATAAAGATAGTGTCATGTAGAACGCAATCTAACAAGAGCGAGAATGAAAAAAAGAGAGAAGAAGAGATAGAAGAAAGAGAAGAAGAGAGAGAGAATAAAGAAAATTTAGAGGAAGAAAATATTAGTTTATTCAATATCAAAGTTTACCTATTACGCATTGAATACTAATGGACCCAGAACGTGACGTGCACTATTGACCGATATCAACAAGAAGTTGGACCCACCGTGAACGCCACTAGAATAAGCAACTTATTATGATTTATTTTTTAAGAAAATTTCAGCTATCTCCCCAATAATTTGGACTAGCCTACCTATAATGAAATTCTACATAATCCACACAATAATCACCATAAATTGGAACCATTTTCCCTTTCATTAACCGCAACAAAAAAATTCAATAGAAATAAGCCGAATTCTCAAACTTTTACAATTTAAAAAACATAAATTATACATATGGATGCAAAATACATAGCAAGCCCTCTAGCTATCTACAAATGATACAAAAATGATATACCCAAAATGAACATGTGTCCAAAAATAAAGACATGTTCCATGAAATAAGTGACGCTAACTAATTCTATCGAGGCCTCAACACTACCATCAATTGCTCAACGTCGAAAGCTATCCTACAACTCAACTGCAATCTGATAAGAAAAATCGTGAAAAAATATATAAGTTGATATAGTCAGTCAGTGAGTGAGTGAGTGGAGAATTTCAAAAATAATTATATTTTCTCATTTATACATATTTAACAAAAAATCAAATTCATAATACTTAACAATTTAGAGTATGTTGGCGGAAGGAAGATTTACAAAGATGCAAGTTTGCATAGGGATGACAACGAGTTGAGTATGAGACAGGTCAACAATTCTCACCCTTGTACTGGCTTGTCATGTCCTCATACCCGGTTAAGTGAGACCGGATGGGTTCTAGGTGAGACCAGGGTGGGGCTCCTACCCCATTTATTTTTTCTTTTTATTTTTTATTTATTTTATTTTATTTTTTTGCTTTTATCTTTTTATATCCTTAATTAGTAATATTATTACTTTTTTTCCAATTGATTAAGAACAACTTATTTTCTCTTTAAAAATGGTAATAAATATTTTATTTTTGTTTGATAAAAGGTTTAATTTTGAAATTAAGTTTAAATCGTCAAGTAGCGGGGTAGGGGTTATATTTCCTGTCAACGCCCGTATCCGCTTCGGGGCAATGACCCCCGTCCCATCCCGTCCCCGACCCTTTTACCCGGTTAGATGGGTAATCCTCGCCCCTTTCGGGACGAGTGATAAGTACGTTTTACACACTTATTTCGGTTCACAAACATGGATAATTGTCAATAAATATGTGGAATATAGTTTAATTCGATATAATTTGTGTTTTGCATGATAAGATTGATGAATATGGCGGAAATTAGGAAAAATGGAAAAAAAAAAGACTAAAATGAAAGAAAACTAAAGTTTAGGGACTAATATGAAAATAGTCGAAAGATAACCTGGAAGAGGAATTGGAGACATGAAGATGTTGAGGACTAATTGAGCATCGGAATAACGCATTGGGAGGAAGATTAGTGGTGGCAATGGGCAGAGCCGAGTCGGCTCGGCCCATGCCCACACGAGCGAGCACAAGCCGAGCTCGTGGCTCGTCTAACTTTGGGCGAGCTAGCCCAAAGTGGGCTGCTCGGCGACCCAAGCCGAGCTTCAGCTTGGCTAAGCTCGTTTTTGACGAGTTTTTTATATATATATAAAACACTCTAAGTCTACTCATGTCTCATTAAAGTCTAAACCGAAAATATATACACATTGTCTAACATTTTTTAAAAATACATTTTTAA
>CAIGRP010022928.1:410-19201 GCA_903798385.1 Fraxinus cuspidata | reverse complement strand
AAGTCAAACATGAAATTTGAAATTCAACTATTAAAATTAGGTTACAATGTTGCCCTAAGGACTAGTTCACCATCAAATCACAACAACATAATGGTTGAAGTTGAGTAAGTCAATTAGAATGGGGACAAAGATGGAAAAGATGTACTATGAGGACTCATTAAATCTCGTTGTTAAAACTCAAAACGTCACCTAATGTTCTTCTCTGTTAAGACCTAAAGTATATAGCTCTGGGCTAGATACCTCTTCGTGCGAGTTGAACCAAGTCAAGTCATCCCATTCTCATCTACTCGGCCTTAATTTTTTTGTAGTATTATTATGACTTAAAAGTGTCAACATGTCAAGTTCAAAAAAATAAAAAAAAACATCACTTCTTATAATAAGACTATAAAAGTAATCTGTTTCTTATCTTCCTCTTTTTTTTTTTTTTTTGCCTAATCCAACAATCTTTTCGGTGGAAATTAACTATGAATACAAACATTACAGATGGTGTACTATTGTCACCTATGGGGAATAGATATTGTACAGAATAAGGGAAAAATAAATATATATAAAATATAAAATTAACTCCAGAAGAAAGCAAGCGGGGATAGCTCAGTTGGGAGAGCGTCAGACTGAAGATCTGAAGGTCGCGTGTTCGATCCACGCTCACCGCATATTTTTCTATGCAGTTTTCATTTTCTACTCTGTAATAAAAATTATCTTTTCTACTTGCGGAAGAGAAAAATTGTGGATAGGAGAGAGATTTCATAATCTTTTGAAGCCTTCTGATTGGTTGATTTTTGTACACGAAATTTATTTGCCTCTAGAATTTCCATACATGAAATCTTAACCACCAATTCATGATTCTCATTTTCTTAACGTAAACTCACCCTTCACCTCTAAAACAAATACCACTTCTCTAAATTTCCATAATCAGCATACTGCAGAGAAGGATCAACTGTAAACTTGAACAAGAAATGGCATCAATGGCTTCCACTGCCAGTTCCACCGCTGTTGTTAGGGCAACTCCATTCTTTGGCCAAACCAAGAATGCCGATCTTCTTAAAGATGTTGTCTCTATGGGAAATGGCAAATACACCACTTTTGGTATTGTCAGGTCACTTATGATTTGTTCTAATGCTTTTGATTTGGACAGGGTAATGACTTATGGTATGGACCAGACCGCGTCAAGTACTTGGGGCCATTCTCAGCTCAAACTCCATCGTACTTGACCGGAGAATTCCCAGGTGATTATGGTTGGGACACTGATGGTTTATCTGCTGATCCTGAGGCCTTTGCAAGGAATAGGGCCCTTTAGGTATATTCCAACTTCCAAGTGTTTATAATTAGTATATACGAGTTCTGATGAAAATGTGATATGAAAAAATAATTAAATTACCAGGTTATTCACGGGCAATGCTTGGAGCTCTGGGGTGCATCACACCAGAATTTCTCGAGAAATGGGTTGAAGTAGACTTTAAAGAGCCAGTTTGATTCAACGCTGGAGCTCAAATCTTCTCTGATGACCCCGTCACTTTTACTGAGCTCAAAGTAAAGGAAATCAAGAATGGAAGGCTAGCCATGTTTGGGTTCTTTGTTCAGGCTATTGTCACTGGAAAAGGCCCTCTGGAGAATCTGTTGGACCACCTTGATAACCCTGTTGCTAACAATGCTTGGGTCTATGCCACCAAGTTCATGCCAGGATCATAAGCCCAGCTTCATTTGTGTAAAATTACATTGATTTGCTCAAATGATTGGAGAAGAAAGAACTCATGTACTTGTTCAATTCAACAAATAGTGACATGAACATTTCTTTTATATCTTCCACCCTAACAACACAATATTCAATTGAGTTATGAATTACATCATTGACACAAACTATATACGTTTAAAATCGTACTGAATTTGGGCAGGGATGACTGGTCAGTAGATCAACAGAATCCCTTCACTTATGAGTTATGAGTGGGCTAATTTGAAGACAAAATTGATGCATATACACACACAAGTAGTCTGTCTCCTACTCTCTACCAAATTTGATTCTACTGCAAACCCATAGTCATCTTAAAATAATAAAAAAGCTGAAACGTTTCTCTCTTCTTTCCCCCACCATATTAGTAGATTTTTCTCGGCTTCATTCTGCAGCAGCCTGCGTACTTTTGCCTTTGCCTCCCTAACAGAACCCTGTAATCCTTTGTCCATGACTGAAATCTGGATTTCAGACACTGCAGTTCGTTCTCAGGATCTGTAGAAGGAAAAGCACCAAAGCGACATCAAAAATTTCTCTTTATCTCAAACTCCTTCTTAAGGGAACTGATAGCATCTAAACCGCAACTAATGGACTGACGTGATCCAAATTCCATACCATTGTAAGCAAATTTGACAGAGGTGCTACCCCCAGGAGTGTGAGTTGCCACTGACATATAACAGCAAGATGATGATGATTCATCAATCCTACCTCATACAATTTTGACACCAACATAAGTTCCCCATTAATGTTTTTTTTTTTTAATGAACTGAAAATCAAGATATCAGTTCTATTCTGCAAGTGCAAAACATTCAACCCTACATTGTGCAATATGAGAAACTTCTAGTTGGTTTTTTACCAACAGTATTGATCTTCTAGTAATAACAAAAGCTTCGTAAATAAAGCATAATAAACTCACTTGCAAAGATGCTGAATGCTTTTGCCATACCTCCTCCAAAGATTTCATCTTAGCTTCATATTCAGACCACCATGCCTCAAATTGTCTTATTTGCTAACTTTGAGCAGCATTTTCCTTTTCCTTCTGTCCAAGAATCAAGACCTGCCCTTAAGTACTTCCAACACTGGGCAACATTTCGGGTGGCATATCTTGCTCAGCTACAAGAGTTTATCTTACTTAAAAATTCACAAAATTAAAGATCATAAACAAAATAGGGGGATAAATGTGTCTGGGTTAGGGAAGGAAAGGGATTAAAAACACTTGCATTTTGACCTATATCCGATTTTCAGTGCACGAAACATAAATGGAAGATTTTTTTTTTCTCCTTTCGAGCGGAAACATAATGCAGACAACATAACCATGCATTAAACATAATTTTTTACATTCAAGAAAGAGCAGTTTGTTTCACTCATAACCACATTTTTCGTGTTCAGCAAACTTGAAACAAAGGTGGTTTTTTCATCATTCTCAGCCCATGTTTGTTGCCCAATGTTTTAAAATTCTTTTTGTTACATGATAATTTTCAATTATACATTCACACAATAAAATATATAAATTCAAAATTTTTCCCTACTACTTAACCATACATTCTCATAATCGAAATTGTTCTTCTGCCCATAGTGAGCAGAATAAAACTATCTACTTTCTGATATGATAAGAGAATTTTACTTATCTGAGAATTGTAAGTAAGATTATCTTCAAGTAAATAGGAAAAGACTTCTCACTGTGAGCAGGAGTGTTCTCCAGAGTCAATGCTTATTAGGTTTTTTTGATTAAGTCGTGTTTGGATTTCATTTTCTAAAATTTATTTTTTTCTCACACTTATTTTCAATTATATAGTTGATGGAACCCATAATTTTTATCAATGGTAAATAGCACAAAACGTCCATACCTTTCAATGTCATTGTGCAAAACGTCCATACCTTTTATTTTTTGGCATTTTCACCCCTACCTTCCACCTTTCATTGCGCACAAAGTCCTTTTCAACCATTTTCCTATAAAATGACGGTTTTACCCTTCTATTCAAATAAAAAAAAAAGAAATAATAAATAATTGATTGCAATTATAGTCCTAAAATTTTCAAAATATTACAACCTTAGCTCACATCATCACACACCCACTACCACCCACATTTTCATCATTAACCTAACCCCCATTTTCACCCCCTACAAACGTCGCTTGCCACTACTGATCGCCACCACTTTCCCACTCCTTATCGCGGCAGAATCACTTCCCAAACACGACTCTCGCCTTGGATTGGCCCCACAAACACAAACACCATGTGAAACCAAAAAACTGCCAAAAAAATTATAGGATCGCAAACCAAAAACCTTAAATCCAGAAGTGGGTTTTGGACTTTTGATCGATATCGATTTTGGACACTTAAATTTAGGCCTCAAATCGAAATTAAAAAAGAGATTTTCTGGTGGGTGAATATAATCCAGAAGAGCAGTTAAGAAGAAATAAGAGAAGAAGAAGGATAAGATGGTGAGAATTAGAGAAAAAGAAGAGCTAGAGAGCTGGTAGAATTCATTAGTAACGAAGGATTCTTCTATCAGCCTGCTGAAACTTATAACAATTTTGATAATTTTTGTGGTGTGGGTAGTTTTAAGACTATCTTTCAACTCACACATTGATCAATATTTTACATTTCGAACCCAACAATTTAGTTTAAANAAAGAAAAAGAAGAGCTGGAGAGCTGGTCGAATTCATCATTAACGAAGGATTCTTCCGTCAGCCTGCTGAAGCTTATCACAATTTTAATAATTTTTGTGGTAGGGGTAGTTATAGGACTATCTTCCAGCTCACACATTGATGGTATTTCACACTTCGAATCCAACAGTTTAGTTTAAATAATGGTGCTTTAGATACCACACAACAAATTGTGGTGAATTGAGAAAAAAGATGATTGTTTGAGCATGAAGACATTGAAGAGTTTCATCATGCCGCAAAATTTGTGTCACAGTATGACGGATGATGAGTTGTTTTGGTAGAACTTATCTGTAATATTTTGAAAAATTTAGTACTATAATTGCAATTAATTATTTATTTTTTCTATTTTTTTTTTTGTTCATTTGAATAGAATGGTAAAATCGTCATTTTTTTGGAAAGATGATTGAAAATGATCTTTTGCGTAATGAAAGGTGGAAGGTAGGGGTGAAAATGCCAAAAAATAAAAGGTAATGTCATTTTACACAATGACATTTAAATGTGGGAATGTTTTATACTATTTACCATTTTATCAACTACACTCTATTATTCTTTTTTTAAAAATGTATTAAAAATTTGATTATTAACTAAGCCTCTGTTTGGTCATGGTCAAAATCAAACAATCAATATCAACCACATCTTTCATGGATCCCACGACTTTTCAACCACACATTTCAAATTTTTTTGTCAAAATCTCTAATTTTAATCCCTATCAAACACCCTATATAAAGTTGAAAACAAAGTCAATTTATACAATCTGTTTGGCTAATAATTTCGTTATAAAAACAAAATAAAATATCTCAAGTATGTAATCGAAGACACGTCTCTCTCTCTGTCTGAGCACAGAAGTGAGGAAATTTCGAAAATGAATATGGCTATAATCAACAATTGCAGCTATTTAGGCGCTCGTTACATCACAAATTCAAGCTACGAGCATCTGCCTAAAAGAATCCATGGTAAGTTCTACATGTATCCACTAGCTGGCACATTTTTGAAGCGTAGGCCCTTGAATTCTCCAGCTTAGGTTTTATTATTGTGTTTTTAAGGTATAAAAGACAAGGAGCATTCAAAGTTCCTCAAGAGGGAGTGTCTTGATGGTGAAGATGTTTTATCACTGTCAAAGTCAAAGACTAGCAAAATTAAATTCCCTAATTTATTCCTGAATTCGGTTGCAGGTATGAAAAATTGCACATGAATGTTATTTCCTGTAATCTGATTAAAAAATTTCATTTTGTTATTATTCACTTGCATAATAGTACTATTTTGTATTTTGTTTAATTAGGATGTGGATTCTTTTTCAAAATTAGAGCTGAAAAACCTAGAATTGAACCAGCTCAATTTTTTTTTGGTCCTTTTCAGGATATGTACTAATTTATTATTATTATTATTATTTTCGCTTAAGTTGAAGTTGCATTAGTGGCAACAGAATAACTGATTTTGTTTTTGGAATTTGCTGCAGCAAATTTGCTTTTAACACATACTGCAAATGCTTTTACTGGAGAAAATATCAAGGTGAGAAACTTCTTCATTCTAACTTGAGTAGTTTTCTTTTTGAGTGCTTATCTTCAATGCAGCAAGAAAGGGAAAAGTTGAGAAGATCCAATGTACGTCTGATTGTAGCCTTTTACATTCTTCTTGATTTTGAGAGAGAATTTTTAACTTTCTTTAGTTGGAACAAGAATCTTGCTCTGAAAATAGGAAGAAAATTAAGTCAAATGTGAAATTTAGAGCCAAGTGTTTATAAAGGTTTTAATTAAAAATAGATAGAAATGTTATCAGTGGTGAATAAGTTGGTAGTACTCGTATGTCCCTCGAAATATGTTGATAAAAAGTAGTTTAGTGTTTATAAACATGAGCCAAACATAGCTTAGTGCTGCTTCAAACCTTTATTTTAAACCAGTGGTGTCTTTACCTGTAGTCTTATTAAAAATTGTAGTAACAGTGTTTTACGCACAATTTATTTACTTGCTGAACTAGTATGTCAATCTGGATTTCTTCTCCTGCTTTTTTCATTTTCATTTTTTTTTTTGGAGAGCCCTTTGGTTTAAATTTTGGAAATGATATGCCCTCAAAGTTGGGATTTCTTACCCTTTCTTGGGTGTCCTCTTACTTTAAATAATGCATGCATGTCTGAAACTGAGAGTTTCAGTGAACTGTCCCCCTCTGGATTCAGAGTAAAGCTCTGCTCCAAGACATCTGGGCATATATTGTAATTTCAGCAAATATTGCTGAGTGTATAACATTTCCTCTTTTAGATGAAGTACTGTTTCGTAAGCTGGATGTGCTGGAAAGATAATATAAAATCCTTGATTAACTCAAACCATGGGGTGAAGTCTGAGTTTTCTAAATCCTTGGCTAACAAAATAGAAAGCTTTTCTTTTGGTGTCCAAAAAGACTTCTTCACTCCTTTTTCACTATCTGCATTTCGGGAAAAGCACTCAATTTGTGTTATGGGAAAGGATTTCGTTAAGAATACTTTGGTTTAGCTCGTGTTCATCTCACTATACACTTCAAGGTTCTAACCTCTGAAAACTTCTTTTCCTTGTGGTCAGCAAATACCTGATTCTGTTTATCTTTTGGCTGATGGAGCCATCGGAGATTGGTTTTCAGGCATTTTATATTCAGCCAGTCAACAGGCTAATGTAGCTGTTCAGGATCAGTTGTCAGCTCTCAGTTTTACTAGGTTATTATCATATCATATCTATGTTGCGTTGGGTTTATGACTGCTTGCACAAGCTGTTTATGTGTGGTAATAACGTATTTTCTATGCAGTTTGTCAGTCATTTTTGGTGCTGGGCTTGTAACTAGCCTTTCTCCTTGCACGCTCAGTGTTTTGCCACTTACCCTTGGTTACATAGGTATGAGCTTTTGTCTCAATTCTTCTGATCTTCTGTTACTACTACAGTTTGCATTGATGTCTGATACTTACCTTAAATTTTCTGGAAATCATCTAGGAGCATTTGGCTCAGGGAAGAATAGAGCAGAGGTAAATTACTAATTGAACCTGAATTCAAACTACTGTCTTTTGTCTTCTAAAATTTCTGTTTTCATTGACATGCAACCGCATTGATAACCTGTGGAGATTGACTGCTGTGGCTCATATAGTTTTGTTTCACATTATTCCAATAGTTCACATGGACTTTTGATGAAGCAGTATATGAACTTAATTACTTTTATAATGTGCATTGCTTGTAATGGACAGGTTATTGGGAATTCTGTTGCATTTGCGATGGGATTGGCGACTACATTAGCAGTACTAGGTGTAGCAGCCTCATTTGCTGGCAAGGCTTATGGTCAAGTAGGGCAGGGGCTACCTCTTGCTGCTTCATTTTTGGCTGTGATTATGGGCTTAAATCTCTTGGAGGTAGGTGGATGTGTGTTGGCAGTGTTGCACTTTAATGATATACCATAGTGTCGGTGGTATCTTTGTTACTTTCTCTTTTTTATGTTACTTTTAACGTACATGTTTGTCACTAAATTACATCAAGAAATTTTGTGTTGACATACCCCATAAGTTATCGTACAGGTAGATGCCTTTTTTTTGCCCCACAATATGCCTTTATTGTGAGTCATGATAATATCTTAAGAAGCATAGAATAAACAGAGAACCACAAGGATGCACTTTGATTAAAAGATGGTCGAGCTGGTGTTAGTTTGTAGCTCTCAGAACATAATAAAGATGTCAACTACAACCTCACTGTTTCTATCCGCCATTGCCATTCAAGTATCTTATCTGCTAATTAAAATTGTTTTCATAGATACAGAACTTATATTTTGTAGCTAACAGTATGTTTAATCTTGTTTGTCCCTTTTCATTTTCTAGACCTAAAGTTTTGAATATAGTCTTTACTTTGAAATTTTCATATATCATTCCAGCACTTTCTCCGGTCATTGTTGTTAAATTTTATGTTTTCTTGAAATTTGTCTGGAGCCCAATGTTTGTGTGTGGGAGAATTTTAGCCTCAGCTGATTATATGAACGTCACGAAGGCCAGTATGCTCTTACATGAAAAAATCTTAATGTCTTGTTAACATCTATTATTCTCAAATTTACATATTTGCTGCAGACTAGTTACATTCTTTCTTTGTCAGAGGTTAGATATTGATGAATTCCCTTCAACCTCGTTCTTTTGATTATGCTTCTCCCTTTCTTTACTTCCCCTTCAGAATAATTTATATATAAATATTTTCTCGACTTGCTCAAATAATTGTTTTGCTTGAATTGAATCTGGAGGTGTTCTCAAACACTGTCTATAAGTTGGTCTATAATCGTATTTTGATAAATGGATTAGGTCGATCAAATTGCTCCCCTTACTGTAAAATTCGAACTCTTTTTTCTGTACCCATGTTCCTATCAGCTCTGAACTTTTCCATGATAATTGTTAATAGACAGAAATGAATTGTAGGCAGTCTTTGCATTTATAATATGCTTGCTCAATTGTTGTCAGTCTTTTGGTCAATGATGCAGGTAATTGAGTTACAACTTCCCTCATTTTTCAACAACTTTGATCCTCGTGCGGCTGCTGCTAATTTTCCTTCAAGTAATAAGCTTTTCTATCCTATTGTTAATTCTTCACACGCACAAGGTCCAGCTGGCTTACTTTACACAACTTGACCGCTTGAAAATGCTATTAATTTCTCATTTGTATTACTTTTAAGGTGTTCAAGCGTATTTGGCTGGACTTACATTTGCATTAGCTGCATCACCTTGCAGCACTCCAGTGCTGGCCACCTTGCTTGGATATGTTGCATCTACCAGGGTACTAGTCTTCATTTAGCTTTTTCAGTTTTGTATCTCTCAAGTACATAATTAAGTAACAAGGGTTTGGATCTTTCAAGTTTTACTTCAAGGAGAACTACACGATTGAGTGTGGATAGTACCTTATTATTTTGCCAAATATAATGTCGTATAGACTTTTGAAGTGAATAACATTTTCAACATGGCAAGAAAGAATAAAATATTCAGTCTCACATGCTAGTTATACATTGACTTGATTTTACATATGAATTGACAAAGTGAAGAAAAATATATACTGAACATCTATTGCAGGATCCAGTAATAGGGGGTAGTTTACTGTTGACCTATACAACCGGTTATGTTGCTCCTCTACTTCTTGCTGCTTCCTTTGCTGGAGCATTGCAGGTATATGTTTGACACCACCAATTTGTTATTGCTTTCAATTCTGTATATTGTCATATGTTGCCTGCACGTACCTCGTGTATATTGAATGGCACTTAAGCAGATTTGAACACACCTCCATGTTTTAGTCAAATTTCACTGTTCTCCCCCACCCAAGGGATTTCTCCAAAGGGACTGTGCAGTCTTACAATTTTCCATTGATTTCTATTTGACTTGTATACATTAAGCACCTAACTATAGTAATACATGGATATGTGCAGAGCCTGCTTTCATTCCGCAAGTTTTCCGCATGGATTAACCCAATAAGGTACTGATTACATAAATACAATTATAATTTTTGACATCTGCTTCATCATTAGATTCATTACTAATGAATCAAAATGGCCTTCATAGACTCATCAGCTGCCTTCTTGATTAGTACTTCAGGCTTTTTTTTTTTTGGGCTTCTAATATGCGAATTGAATGTCCTTCCAGTGGGGCCCTCCTCCTAGGCGGGGGCGTATATACACTGTTGGATAAGCTTTTCCCAGCAACAACGATGGCAATGTAAGCAGTTACAGGGATTACATGCAGTAAAAACCAGACCATGACAAGAGGAAAGTGCTGTTGTGGTAACTTTAATTGGCACCCAATGAATTCCTTTCCACACTCTTTATGTACATCAGTACATTGATATTTAATGTGCTGAACATTCGTTAATGACTGAATGTATAGAATGAGTGTAGGGGCAAAAAATCCCATGTAAAATAATTATTCACCAACATCGTAAAAAAAAAAAAAAAGAAAGAAAAACGAAAAGTTCTTTGTAGAAAATGTGAGTGAATTTATTTATTTATGAGGAATGGAGCTATGTGGTGTTTGGTCATGGAACACAGGCAGATGGTTTAAATCTAGGTTTCAGTTCCATGAATGGAACAATGTGATGCTTTAATGAGGAATGGATCAGCGTGTCTATTAATTTCGAGTCCACCAAACTCCTACATGGTTGTCTACACTTTCAAACACATGGTTTTACACTTCTATTCATTATTAAGATCTATTATTATTATTCCTTATGGTGTACAGCCCCTTCACAATAGGGGAAAGCGTGGCCCCCCTTTTGTGAGGGGGCTGTACACCAAGGGGTAAAACTTTGGTGTACATTTAGCATATCTCATATATGAATGCATTGTGTCCGCCGCCACCACTCCCACCTCCATCACTGATACCAATACCGGTTATCCAGCCATTGACTGCCATATTGTGTCTTGTACTCTTTTGTAGCTTCTGGATTTTGTAGTGAATATTCGTGGTGAATTATAACAACCACTCTTCTCCAACTAATGGAGTTTTAGGACCATATTACGTACCTTAATATGTCACGTTTAAAGTTGATCCCATTTCTACAACTTGCTTCTTTAATTAGACACTTGTTTGGACATGACTGCAGCAAAAAAGCTCCACACACTAGTTCAAAATCATTTTTAGCTCAATCTTCCTTAACGTTGAGACTTGAGGGTAAAAATATATGCTATGTGCTACCCACGATAAGTGCATGAGCTAGTATTTCTATTTTCTTTTTCTGCATTCACGGTGGCTGTACAGGCCCCTCACAAAGGGACGGGCTCCACACATATTTATATAAAAAAAAAAGGTGGGTCCCTTGTCTCACCTGTACAGCCTCTGAATGCTTCTTGTTCCTTTTGTAAAGATTTAAACAAGTACCAGAGGGGGAAAAAAATCCCAAAATATGGCTCCATTTATTTGCACTCACTCGTCACTCCAATCAAGTTTTAAAGAGAGAGTTTCTCTATCTGCATGTGTAAATGATATCTAATGCAGTTAGTTAATGAGAGCCGCGATTGATCATTTCCATGTATTGGTTCAGAGACTCTTGTCGTTGCAATCTCATCTCTTCATTGAATTTCTTGATGAACGCTTCCACTCGCTTATTCAGCTCGTCCTGACCGAGTGATGGTTCCTTCTTGAGTTTTCCCAAGCCGCCACCACCAGGTGATGGAGTCGATAAAGGGCGTGTAGCATTTGTACGGTCTTTGAATGTTTCAGCTTTGGTCATCTTTTGTGGTGTCTTCTCTAGCTGTTGCTGCTGGTAGTGACTGCTGTGGGGATGGTGGTTGTCTCTCTCCCGGGTGTCGGACTTTCTCAAGTGCCTAGTTAATGGCACTGCTCGTCCGTCTGTGATCGTTTTCCATGTACTCTCCAATGTGTCGTGCCTTTTCGCTTTTGAAACACCCAATAACGATTTGCCACCTGAAAATAAAATTGAGATCAATAATTTATTCAATTCTTTCGTTGGATGTATATTAGTTAATTCGGATTGGAGTGGGTTGGGTTTATTGAGCCGTTAAACGGTTCTTCATCTTGTCGCCTTCCTCCTGACCCGCCGCCCCTCCATTTTCCGGGCCATGGACAGTTTCGGCATTTTAATCAAGAAAAATATTCAGCTGTGGTAGACGACAAATGAACCTTGCTTGATGTACGGAAATTATGGTACACAGACCGTTTACACACTCACAAAATAGACAAGTATTCCCATCCAATCTAATCCTCTGTCATTAATTCACAGACAACCAAACTCCAACGGTAACATTTTGCCAGCTAATGCATTTCGGAGATTACCGTTATCGGCTCATTCTCGCCGGCCATTTCAAAACTTAATTTTCAGGTAACGATATATTTTAAGCTTTTAAGTTATAAGCTAAACGACATATTTTAAGCTTATAAGTACCTTTAAGTGCACGTGTTTGTAAATTGTAAGGGAAAGAGAGAGATGTAAAATACGGAGAAAATTGATACCTTCGGGACTGGATTTGACATTTCTCCGGTGACCGAACCTTACAGAAGCCGGCAGCTTCTCGTTCGGTGTATAATATTCCGTTGAATCTTCATTCAACGAAGGCATCCGCGTAGATTTCGAAATAACAAACTCATTCTCTTTGTTATTCATCGAATCCTCCTTAAAAATAGCGGCAGCCGGAGCGGAAACATTCGCCGTGAACGGCGTTTCATTGCCAATAATCCTCGCATTCTCTTGTACATACGCGTCAAACCCTAGTCCTTTCCCCATTTCCACTTCGAAACCATAGTTATTACTCAAAACGACGCCGCTGTACTTGTACTCAGCTGCTGAATCATAATCAGTTTGAACTTTTCTCACAATCGGCATCACCGGTTGGGGCTGCAAATGAACCAGGGTTTCGAGCAGCTCCGGCGACGGGGCAGGAAACAGGTCATGTTTTTTGGACTGCAGTTTCGAGGTAGCCACGATAGTGATGATGATACAGTTGATGACTAGGTATAAATACGGAGGTCTCAGCCATGAAACGACGACGTTATAGATAGAAGGCACGTCATATACGGCAAAATCTGTAATTGCCGGAAAGGAAATTTTGAGCATAACAGCAGCTCCAAAAACACTGGTCGCTATTAACACAATCTTTAGCGATAACATAAGATCAGTCGATGTTTGAGATAGAATCGCCATTTTTCTCTGGTATTCTCTTCCGGCGGACAAGTTGTAGAGAGAGGAGCGGAGAACAAATGATGAGGGAGCGTGTGTGGATACAAATATATAGTGGGAAATTATGGGTACCATCGTTTGGTGCTGTCAGATTCAAATTAATTAAAAAAAATCTAATTAATGTTTAAAAAATTTCACTTCGTTAGATTTTTTAATAGTTTAAGAGAAAATAAATTATGTAGTTATTCAAAAATGGCCTTGGTGATCCAACTCAGCTAAGCAGCTCAACTGATAAAAGTTACTCTATAATAATTAATTATCTTCATTTAGAGCTCACATCGATGAAAAGCTTTACCTCGATATTATCTTTTTGTCACTTGATGTTGTAGTATAATTCAAGAGTTTGACTATTCGTCTATTAATACAATAAGTAAGATAGATTCAAAACGTCATGAGACTATTTGTTCTTCACTACACATCTTTCTAACCGCAAATTAGAATCATTTTTTTACAAAAAGATAAGATGTTGCTCGACTCGAACTCAAGATCTACTCCACTTTAAGGTTATCTGAAAACAAATTTTAGTTTATTATTGTTGTAGCGTGGGGCGAAATTTATGTTTGGCTAAACAGCTATAAGACTTCTACTTTACTTAAGGTAATAAGTTACAATTTACTATATTTGAACATAATTTGTCAAAATGGAAAGAACTTACTTGTATTGAGAAAAGATACTACAATATTTGACTATAAAGTATACTGAAATAAAAGGTGTTTTTTTAACATTGGAATATTTTGCCACAATGAGAACACAGATGCCTTTTCATGTTCTTAGAAGAGTTTAATAATGAAAAGGGTGGTTTATTACATTAATCAAATGTTTTACTTTCTCAACGGCCATATTTGAGGCCGTTACGCAAGGCCGGTGTTTCAGGATCAGCCACTTGCTGGGGTGCCTGCTGGCTGCTGGGGTCTGCACGTGCCCAACAGCTCGATGGGTACTGTCCCCAATCAAATATTCTCCCCTCCCCTATTTTTTATTTTTAACAAAAAAAATTTGGTATTTAAAATTTTAGTATTAGGTCGATGGGACATATCTATCTTGTAACGAAAGTTAGAAAGGGGAGAAACAAAACTTGAAATACATTTACTACGTCTTAGGCTTGCATAAAAAAATTGCCAACCGTATAAATTCAATACTTACCAGCGAATTCTAGTTTGTTTTGAAGATATATTTTTAAAATGTGGTCTCTAATTCAATAGTTTTCGACAATTCGACTAAGTTTAAAGTTTGTGTGTTTACTCGTATTTCAATTTAAAATTAACTAACAAAAATCAATCTTAAATTACATGTTTTTTTATATTATATTGTTTAGCATCGTCCTATCAATCGAAGATTGATTGATTCTTAAAATATGTTACTAAATCTCAAGGACGTGAGTGATCACGTGATAAACCCATGCACCAAATGGATTAACTAAAAAGTCGAGCATGTTCTAAATACAATAAATTTTTTAATAATTTTGATAAAACATTTAACATATACTTTTTCGTACATTAAATCTACCATCGAATGGTTGTCAAATTTGTGGTTCCTCTCAAAATCATTTGTTTCCATCCAAAGTCCACGACCGCACTTGTAGCTGTCGATTTGGTTGCCATACTTTGAAAAAAATGTTTTTCTCTAGCCTCCAAACAAATTGTGGCTGCAGAATTTCATCCATTAGAAGAACAAAGAATGGTCACGCAAATGGGTACAGGAGAAAAAACACACAAGAGAGTGGAATTAAGAGACAAAATACGATGCTTTATATGCATACCACCGTCCAGTTAGATAGAAACATGACAAGATCGTTGACAAGAAGCTATTTTAGCCGTTTTCTACATATTCACTTAACAAAACTAAAGATTTCAATTTATGTATCTTTTACCAAACTCGTTTGTATTTATGTATGAGAACAAGCAAAACTGATCTCCTGTCTATAGTAAGCAGAAAATATGTTGCTCATCGGTGATGTGATATCATATGGTGTTGCCTCATTATCGATGGACAATATATATCTCTTGTCCACTATCAGTTCTTCGAGAACAAAATGACAGAACTAGTTTTGTTGAAAAAGACGTGGATATTTTGATAAAGTCAATTTTAAATATAAATATTTTCTACCACGAGAACCTTGCAACTTAAATTCTGTATTTAATATAAAGCGCTAAACGAAATTGGATTTAATAACGAATAAAAGTTGAAATTGTTTTTTCTTCCATAGTTCAAAAGTCTAATTGGCATATCTCAATGTTTATGTAATAATTACTTTAGCTAATGCTTGGTTTAATCCGTTTCTCATCATATTTATATTAGAGGCCAGTTATTTTTATTTATTTATTTATTTTTGGGTTGCAATCACTTACATAAATTTGCTTTTACATTTATTTTCTCCATAAAGATAAGGTCTTATTTTGGAATTCAAGGTCTAAAACCTTCTCCTTTAATATTCGGGGAAATTACAAAAATACGCTAAAATCACAGGTCAAAATTGAAAAATCCATTTTTTTAACATTTAATTGTAATAATTCTTGAGAAGTTATAATCATTTTAATTTTCTCCTAAAAACATAAATGAAATTTTATAGGCTTATTTTTCAATTTAATGTAAATTTTTCAAAAGGGATATTATAAGCTATAAAAAGTTTTATTCAACTGCAGGGTTAGTTTAATCTCCACTTTTCGAGAGAAATACTCCTTATATCCCATAAAGATAAGCTTATTTTCATTTTCACACAAATTATACACCCTTACGTTAAATAATTGTTTAAAAAGGGACCTGTTTGGTGCACATTATGAAATCAAGAATGCATTTTTTTTTTTGTTGTTATGGAGAATATGTGGTTGAAAAAGAATGAAATGTTATTGATGTGATGGAGAATGTGTGGTTGAAAANTACGTTAAATAATTGTTTAAAAAGGGACCTGTTTGGTGCACATTATGAAATCAAGAATGCATTTTTTTTTTATGATGTGATGGGGAATATGTGGTTGAAAAAAGAAAGAACAGTTATTGATATGATGGAAAATATTATTTTATTGAAAAATATGTGATTGAAAATGAGTAGAAAAATGAGAATGAAAAAAATAATGTGGACCAAACATGGGCTAAGAGTGGTTCATATTTGTTAATAATAAGGCATTTGTATGTTTGATCCACATTATTTTGAAAGAATGTATTATGTAATAGTAGATTGATGGAGAATTTATGGTTGAAAAAGAAGGAAAAGTTATTGATGTGATGGAAAATATTATTTTATTGAAGAATGTGTAGTTAAAAATAAGTAAAAGAATGAAAATGAAAATTTTAATGTGTACCAAACAGGGATAGAAAAAAAATCTCTCTCAATAAGAAAAATAGCCTATAATTTGTAATAAACAAAAAAGAAAAACAAGTCTATCCTTATGGAATTATAATCTCTTATTAACATCTACCGATAACATTCAAAAGTACAACATATGATTCAACCACATCGCAGCAAAATACGAGTCCTACAGTTCCAATACCTCTGTTATTTTGCAACACTTATGCCATATATTTATTATACATGCGCGCATATAATGCATCTTAGTCTCGACATGAATCGATACCAGTACACACCACAATACAACTATAATGTGCTCGAAGTATACCTAAGACTTCCAATCACTCTTTCTTTTTGTCACTGGTGTCTGAAATTGAAGCATTGCGGTAAGGTGCAGCAGTGTATGCATATTGCATCAAGAGTGAGAAGAAAACCATCTCCACGATCACTAACATGTTCTGAAGAGCTTCCTGGACATGCTCGACATCGAGCCAGAAATGATTCGACTTTACTATTCCCATTGCTACAAGAATGTCAAGCATAATTCCCTGGAGCAGGACAGAAAACGCATCTGAATAATCATTTCAAAATCGTCAAATGTTCAAAGAGAAGAGAGATCGAAGAACATGCAAGCTACCAATTCCACCAATATGTAAGGCATGTTTGTCAAGGCTTTAAAAAATCCAAAAAGTAGTTTAGGCTAAGAAACTGCTTTGAGCATGTTTGGATAATTTTCTAGAAGTGCTTTGTCCAGTTAGAAGCTCTTAGAGAAAGTTGGTCCAAGGTTACTTACTTGTAAACCTCTTCTACAAGAAGCAGAAGTAGAAGCATTGCCAAACAAATACACTTCAACCCTTGGTCGATCTTTAATTTAAAAAGTATAAAACTCCTTGAAACTTGGTGTCTTAAACTGGTGTTTCAGAAGATTACATACGATAAGCGTACCTGCCAAAAACAGAAGAAGACAATGCCTTTGACGCACAAAAACTTGGCAAGTGGTTTATGTGGTGCTAACTCTTTCGCAAAAACATGGTAGAAAACCACAAGGGAATACAATGCCAAAGAAACTGAAACGTTCAAGATCATGGTGAATGTCTGGCTGAGCCAACTGGGATATATTCCAAGAAGCTGAAGAGCTATCATCAAGACAGAGCAAACCGGGCGAATTACCACAAATTGCCATGTCCATTGCTTGAGAAGCTTTAAATTTTTATGGTCCAGATGGACAGTGTGAGGCTGCAGTTATCAAAATGGTGCGTTTAGACATTACTGTGATTCATGAGGTTAATAACAGACTGAAAAATGCATAAAAATGAAGATTCAAGAGGCCAGATGATGGCATGCATTTGCTTTAAATTATGAGAATAATTCCATTTAAAAAATATCACAAACAAATCAAATTGGAAGGTAATATGTCCCAAGGGTGAAGATTAACATACAGGTAAGTTATCACATTACAACATCCACTGGTTGAAGGACGGGGAGCTAGCTATACCTGGAAAAGAGTCATTGGGAACGAATGGTGAATCTCTCTTCCTTTAATTTCATCAGGCACTATGTTTTTGCTGATAGATATGTTCAAATAAGTATACATCAAAGCCAAAAACTTAGCCATCACCTAAACTTCATCAAAAGACAAAGTTAATACCCAAAAAATAAAAATAAAAAATCGATAGAGCAGGCAAATATAGAGTGCTATGCTGAATTATCCAACTTGGCTCTGATGACTGAACCCACAAGTTGTAGTTGTTGAACAATTACCAGAGCCTCATAGCATTCTTTGACGGAATCCAAGAATGTGAAAAATGTTGAGCTTCCGCGAATGTCTAGCAGACCGACGTAGGAGTCAATGGCATATAATGGAGCCATAAGGACGATAATTATTATTGCCTTCTGTTCCTTTGGCTTCTTCCAAGATTGGAAATGTTCAGATACAAGCTTTATCGCAAAGTGTAGAGTGAGCATTACACATACAGTGGACCCCATCAGTGTGAGTTTCCCGCGGTCCATTCCAGAGAAATCCTTTAGTAGATATTCCATTATCTTTTGGTAGCCAATCTTAAGATCACTCTTTCAACCTGTGAGTAGATGTTTAATTTTATATTGCAACCCTTTAAGTCAAATTTCCTATGACCCAAACCAGAAGTGCAAGTTTTTGAAGAACAAGACTCCTAGTAATAAAAAAATTTCTTTCTTCTTCGCCGTTCTCTCTGCATAGGGTCAGTGGAAATTTTAAAATTAAAACATTTTAAACTTGAGTTTGCAAATAGATACATCCTCTGAATAAGCTCTTGCATATACATTATCTCACTTCTCGTCATTTTCCCATAGAACAGATAACTTTCAACAGCTTTTTTTTGAAAATTGCAGGGAAAGATCTTAAGAGCATATGTAAACTTGCATCCCCGCCCCCCCTTAAGAGCATATGTAAACTTGCATCCCCCCCCCCACCCAC
>CAIGRP010022910.1:0-10058 GCA_903798385.1 Fraxinus cuspidata | reverse complement strand
ATACTTTCTAGAGAAGTAAATTTTATGCAAAACAGGTCCCTTCAAGTGCTCGCTGAAATCGTTTTGCCATCGTAGGCGAAATGTACAAAATTTTCATAAATAAGCAGTGATATTTTAACTTGTATCAAATACATCACTTTTGCATACCATATTAAAGACTCGTTGGGCATGACTTTTACTTCTATTTTTGTTTCATGTAGAAGAGTTTTNGAGAAGTAAATTTTATGCAAAACAGGTCCCTTCAAGTGCTCGCTGAAATCGTTTTGCCATCGTAGGCGAAATGTACAAAATTTTCATAAATAAGCAGTGATATTTTAACTTGTATCAAATACATCACTTTTGCATACCATATTAAAGACTCGTTGGGCATGACTTTTACTTCTATTTTTGTTTCATGTAGAAGAGTTCTCAGAGTAAATTATCTCAACTTTTATTTGAAAATCAATTTTTAAAATCACTTCTTATTTCAAAAGTGATTCTAGAGTAAGTCACATTAGACCAACTTCCTGTAAAAGCTCTTCCAACTATCAAAAGCATTTTCATAAAATTCACCAAACGAATTTAAAAACAGCTTTTGAATTTCAAAAACAGCCTTTGGATCTCAAAAGCTCTTTTTGGCTTTTCAAAAACTATGTCAAATGGGTCATAAACATCTCAACTAAATAATTTGTCACAAACAAGGCACATCATTCAGAAAAATATAAATTTATTACTTGAATTTATAGCATTTTCTTATATTTGTTTCTAAATTTTCTTTTAAATATGTTATGCAGGTTAGTGTGTTGTTAAAAGAAAAACTGCAACACCCTAAAATTTACTTGAGCAGATTAGCACTATGGGCACTGTCAACATGGATAGGAACCTTTATAATGTGCGGAAAATTAAGCTTATCAAGCCATTTTCCATATTTCCTGAGATTTTCGCAGATTTCATTACATAAAAGAGAACAAATTCTGCTGTCATGGTCTCGCAGCTATATTTCTCTCTTGAGAATTTTCTTCGCCGCAGCAAAAATATTCACTTTACTCGTATTTTTCACTCAGGTAATTCTCGTACATGGGCGCACATATTTGACACACTGCACGTGATTTATTTTTTTTTCAATTGACTCGAATTTCCTCTGTGAAGTGTTGCATTAAAACTCACGTGACTTGTTTTACACTTTATTCGCAGTATTTATTTCTAGTGTCCATGTCGTGTCGTGACTTGTTTGTCCAATGTGCATGTATCTGTGAAAAGAAGAGCACTTGTTTTATGGAATCTTTGATGTTTATGCCTTGAACAATTTGTTAGATGGGCGTGTAGATGTAGCCTCAACATGCATCACACATCCAACACATTCAAAAGAGAGAGTGATTTCATTCCGCATTTATTATTGGATAATGCTCAATGTACATACCAAAACGTCTCCTTGTGATTGGTTGTTGCCAGCTTTGGCAGCAGCCGTCTCCATGTTGGAAATCTATGAAAGATTTTCTGTAAGTGTAGCATGATTCTTTAATCTTTGTCATGCTTTACGGAAATATTTGATATTCATGTACTCGAAATTGTTTGTTTGATGAGCTCATGTGCTCGTGCTTTTAACACTTAATGCACCTATACATTCACCAAATAGAAAATTTCTGTATTTCTCATATCCCCAAATTTATTGACATTATTTTACATATATTATTACAAATTTCCATTTATGCTTAATTTTATTTTGTAACTTATTATCATTTTTCATATAATGTTCATTTTGGACATTAGTTTTATTGTTGGTAGACAGTTGCAATACAGTAATTCATATGTGATCGAGGGTCCCTCTCCTTTATGAGTAATTAGGATTTTTTACATTTGTGTAAAGTGCATTAAATGTGATTTGTTAAGTAGGTGGTGCAATTAATTCAATTTATAATAAAAAAAAATTAATAATATTCCTCAATTTTAAGAATATTCATTTGACCAAAAATCCTAAATCTTTTGTACAAGTATAACAACTTACCAAAAACAACATCGACATAATGAATCATGATATGTCGAAAAGAAATCTTAATTTTAGTTTCGATTTTTTGAGTATTAGAGCATCTTTCGTACATAATATTAATTAAAACTGAACTAAACAATGAACGTTACCGAACATTTGTCTCAATCAAAAGTAGTCTCTATAAAAAAAACTAGTCCAACTTTGAAACTTGTTAATGCTAACTTTTCAAATAATTGGGTCTACCTGATAGATCAAAGGAGACAAGAAGACACCACATTTATTTTTCATAATAATAAGACTAAACCCCAACCTTCAATGTCAGACCTAACTAATTAAATTGGATGCAGGCACTTTACAGTCCAGTAGGAAAAAAACATTTGTGCTATAATTACATGTCTAATTCTTTAAAGTAGATAACGACTTAGTATTAAAGATAAAAAAAAATTAAGATCAATTCATTGTTCTACTTAGTACTACTTTTACGGGTGGAAGTCGGGCAAGCAACTCGCCGGCTCAGGTGCTCCACTTGCGAGCTGGGTTCACACGACTTGCGCTCAATACAAGCTATGGACTAGAACCGAGCAGCAAAACACTCATGTGATTCCCTAGCTGATCGTACAAGTTGGCTCGCGAGCCGCTCATGTTTTCAGCTCAAATGATAAAATAATCATAAATAAATAAATTTAACAAGTCAGCTCGACACGCCTACACCAAGGAGTGAACTCGTGGGACGAGTCGAGCCACACTTCGGTTAAGCTTGCCAACTCACATGGTGGGTCAAGCTCAGAGGCTATGCTCAGTGCATTTAACACCTCTAACTACTATATTTAATTATGCATCTATGGGTAGCTGAGTATTTTTTGACGCTAAAAAATATCTTTGTGGTTTCTACGATGGGGTATTAACATATACATTTAGGTATATATTGCAATGACAAGTAGGCATCTAACAAAGAAAGGAAATTGTTTCTCTAACACATTTGTTATGTGGTCCTTGAATTTTAAAAGAAAACAACATTTCAGACAATAAGAGTGAGTCTTCTCACAAAATATAAATATTTTACACTCCCTCCGTCCCAATTATATAGGCTTGTTTCGTTTTTCATTGGAAATTTAATTTTTGCCAAGATCTTTCCTAATTTACTCATATTTAATTTTCATCATGTAAAACTAAATTATTGTTGGAACTAATAAAGAATTTGAAGAAGAATAATAAATCAGAGTTGTTTCATATTTTCAAGAAGTAGGAAATGTGTGTATTTCGATGATTTCAAGAATTTGGCATATTAAGTAGATAAAATTTAATAAGGGTATATTAGTAAAGGAACACAACAAAATATTCTACATTAAGAAACAAGCCTATATACTTGGGACAAGAGAAAAAAGAAACTCAGCCTATATAATTGGGACGGAGAGAGTAATATTTTTATGACATGTGAGTATGGTTAGACGGACGGTATGAAAAAGTAGTTTGAGATGCACTGGTCCAAACTTGTTGAAAGACTTGGACATTTTTTTTAGGTTTATGTTGGGGCTATATATGGTAACTAATGTGAGAGCTTGGATTCCTACTTCTCATCTATGAATTCATGAATATGGTCAAGTGTACTCAACATCGACGATGTTGGGTGTAAATGTCACTCGAGTATAGGAAAATGGAGTCTTAATCGAGTAAAAATGGTATGTTTAAAATCACATATATTGTTGCATGTAGATAACTAATTATCTTATTATTTATTTTAAGAGTTTCATCTTAAAACTTCAACGCGCCTCTTAAATGTTATTGACAACAGTGTTTCACGCTTCTTTTTATTGTTTAATTCTTTATAATCCTTCCATGAAAATATAATGCACTGTTTGATGATTTGTACAGGTGAATGAGAAAGAAGAAAATGTTTCATGGAAAGCCATAGGATACTGCGGACCAGATCCAAATTTTAAAAATCAAAAAATATCAGAACACCAAGACCATGAAGATTCAAGTGAAGATGATATGTCTGAACCTCTTTACAGGGGCATAATCAATCTAAACCAACCAAAGCAAATAATCTTTTATCAACTAGGGAAATTAGGGTTTCCTGTTTCTATCCCACACACAAAAACCCCAAAAATGAAATCATTCAATCCATCTTTTGTAATCAAGTGTGACGCAGTAGTTGTTGGTTCTGGCTCTGGTGGTGGAGTTATAGCTGGAGTTCTTGCGAAAGCCGGTTACAAAGTACTTGTCCTGGAAAAAGGAAGCTATTTTTCACAAAAAGACCTTATACTTCTTGAAGGACAAGCAATGGATCAAATGTACCTTGGTCATGGAATTTTAGCAACAGAAAATATGGATATTCTTCTGCTTGCAGGCTCCACCGTAGGTGGTGGCTCCACCATAAACTGGTCGGCCTCATTCCGTACCCCAGCACATATTATGAAGGAATGGAGTGAAGACTACAGCTTAAAACTATTTGAGAGCGAGTTATATCAAGAAGCCTTGGATATTGTCTGCCAGAAAATGGGAGTTCAATCCGAATTCGAAGAAGAAGGATTCAACAACATGATCTTGCGAAAAGGGTGCCAGAATCTGGGTTTTCCGGTTGAAAATATACCTCGAAATTCCCCTTCGGATCATTATTGTGGATGGTGCTGCTTTGGCTGCAAAGATGGGAAAAAGAAAGGCGCAACTGAAACATGGCTGGTAGACTTGATTGATTCTGGTAATGGTGCAATTCTTCCTGAATGTGAAGCTATACAAGTTGTACACAAAAGAAATGATAAAGTTAAAGGCAGAAGAAGCAGTGCCGTTGGTGTTGCTTTTGAATTTCAGCGTCGAGGGGTGAAAGAAATTGGACTTGTTGAGTCAGGAGTGACAGTAATTGCATGTGGTGCTCTTTGTACACCTGCACTGCTAAAAAGAAGTGGATTGAAGAATCCAAATATAGGTAACACTGAAAATTATCGTCTAAAAGCTCAAATTGTCAATTGGAATCCTAACGTTAATTTTTTCTAAAAAACTTCATAATTTTTCTATTGAGGATCGTTGATACCATGTTAAACTACTCGTTTAGAATCTTAACCTGCTAAAGAATTGAAGTATTTATTGATTTCAACTTTGTCTTGAACAGGTAAAAATTTGCATGTTCATCCAGTAATAATGGGATGGGGCTATTTTCCAGATTCACCTTCATCTGATGTAATATGGCCAGAAGCAGATAAAAAGAGCTATGAAGGAGGCATATTGACAGCAATGTCAAAACTTACAGTAAACCCCAAAGATTCCGGCCATAACGCCGTCATCCAAACTCCAGCATTGCATCCCGGCATGTTCGCTTTGCTATTTCCATGGTCTTCGGGCCTAGAATTCAAGACAAGAATGCGCAATTTCTCCAGGACTACTCATATATTTGCATTGGCAAGAGACAAGGGATCAGGCATTGTAACTAACCCTTCAACAATAAGTTACAAATTGGATAATGCAGATGGAGAGAACTTGAAGAAAGGACTGGAAAGGGTGTTGAGGATACTAGCAGCTGCCGGAGCTGAAGAAATTGGAACTCATCACGGCCGTGGGAAGGCCTTGAAAGTAAAGGAAGCTAGTCTCGAAGAATTTGAGAAGTTTGTAAAAGAGGAAAGTTCAAGGCCAGTGAAAAACCTGTCTACAGCAATATGTTCAGCACATCAGATGGGGAGTTGTAGAATGGGGGTGGATTCCTGCAGCTCGGCCGTGGATTCAAAGGGAGAGACGTGGGAGATGGAGAGACTTTTCGTGGCGGATTCAAGTGTTTTTCCGACGGCTTTAGGAGTGAATCCAATGGTAACCATTCAGGCTATTTCTTATTGCACTGCACAGTCTGTTCTTGAAGTTCTCGGGAGCAAAAAGTACATATAATAGAAATAATCTACTCAGTATGTAAGTGAAATGCTCTATGTCCTATCAATTTCGATTGTAAACACTTTTAATAATATTAATGCATTTTATATTTTGATGAAATCTATTATTTAATTGAATTTATTTTCTAATTATTTAATTAATGGAATCCGAAAATTCGAGTTTTCGTAATTTGTTAATCACAAAAGGTTGTGATTGTGAGAAGCAAATTTCATATGGCTGAATCTTGAATTGTCGATGATCGTAAGTAATAATGAGATCCGAACATCATTATTACGCTTAGATCATCACATGTGGCATTTCTCACTTTGAAGTGAGTGGGTGATCTCACAGGCTTAAATTTAGTGACGTTTAAATGAACACGTGGATATTTTGTTAAAGAACAAAGCATTAGAGACCTTTCGGAGAGATTCCACATGAATAACTATCTAAATATCAATGTTTAATCTCTAACGTTCTATAATAGAATTGAACATTCGACTTAAAGTCATCAAAATATATTATATGAGGACAAACGTGCTTTATTAATGTTAGATGTTGCTCTGCCAAAAGTCGCTAATACGACATCGTTTGAGTATGTCAAGAATCATATGAAAGTTGTGAATTATCAATAGAGGATTCGTCACTATTAGATAGTAAGATATTATAATTTACATTTCATTCAATTAAATTAATAACGAAATCATTGACCTAAGATGTACCATAAGTCGAAAAGAGTTTTCAACTTATTGACTTTATAATGGGATAAAAGATATGATCCATAATCGAGATCGACACACTTTATATCTCGTAATAGATCGGATAATATTGACGAATGGATTATAGTTGTAAACGAAAATGTTTGATTTTGTCACACCGCGTGACATTTTCCTTCACATGTGTTACCTTGACACTTTGCTAGATGTCAATTTGGAATAAAGAATGTGTATTAATTAACCTTGTGAATTATTGATAAATTGAAAATGTGTCTTAATTTATCTTATTTTGATTAGATCAAAATAATAATTTACGTCTTTATGAATCGTGATCGGTGATATAATAGATCACACACAAAGGAAAACTAAAAGAATGAAATATGCTAATTAATTAATTGACAAATGTTGGACAATTAATTAATTTGGTTACTTATTAATAAGCCAAATTAATTAATTAATTAATGGACTATGTTAATTAATCAAAACATTGGACCTCGTTAAGTTTAAGTGTCTAGCCAAGCACACTTGAACTTCTATTAATAAGATACTAGAATTTGAGAAATCATACAAAACAATTATCTTGCTAAACTGTAATTGTCTCATTTTTATTCTCTATGTGGATTTTCATTAGAGATTAGACAATTGAACAACTGTTGATTGCAGATCGTGATTGTTTGTGTTCAAGATACACAAAGAAGTTTTCAAAATTCAATAAGGGTATAATTCATATCACAATTTCTATCTAAACACAAAGTAGATCTTTTATGGAAATTGAAATTATTTTTATTTTCCACTGTACATGATTAAAAAAATTCTCAACAAGATATTGCATGAAGATTGTCATTTCGATTGTAATGCATATGTTTCTCTTGCTAACATGCACAGGATTTGCTGATACGTATTCTTAAAAATGTGTCAATGAGAAAATGATTTTTTTGAAAATATCAACTTTATTTAAGTTCATAATTTATTTAATCAAGTTCATGTGAAGCTTATAATTCTACTCAATTTTAGTGCGTGTGTATATTTTCCTCTTTTAAAAGTTGTAGTTTTATTTGTAAGTTTTTATCAAAAGTCATATTAGAGCAAGGTCATGAGAGTGTTAGAAGAGGACATGGCAAATAACAATTTTCTTCACATTCTTCGACTCACTAAAAATAATTATAGCATGCGGTGTATTCATAATGTTAAATCATAAATCTCACATCAACTAATTACTGAAATATAGATCAACATATAAGGGTTTGGACTAATCATCTTAACAAGGTTAATCTTTTAAGATGAATCATAACCCTTAAAACGGTATCAGGGTCCATCAAACTAAAACGGGCAATTTGATTCGATTAAAACTCAAAAAGAACATACGAATTTCAAGATTGATCTACTCAAATAAGTCACCATCTTATAGGACCTATTAAGGGATAAAATTCGAATCGATTTTTCAAAAATATAGATCATATAAGGATTTGAACTACTTATCTTAACAATATTGACATTTTAAAATAAAACCTCAAATCTTAATACATATGAAGGCATGTCTAGGAAATCAAGATATGTGAGACTTGATAGAGAGAGAGTATGAACTTCAAAATGAACAAAGCATGTCTCAAATAGAAAGAGATTTATTATAAGTATATTTTATACACTTATTCGAGAATCTAAAATATCGATATTTGATAGTTTTTAGACAAAATATATCATAAATTATTACATTTTATGTTATATAGGTAAAACTCAATTGTTGAACAAGGAATTGGAAAAAACAAAAGAAAATCAAGGAAAAATGGCAAAGTCCAAAATTTGAAGGCCAAATTGCAATTATTGAATAGTTGATTCAGACCACAAGAAAATACTTTAAAGATTTCTATGAGACAATTGGATGGAATTAGAACTCAAAAAGGAATGGAATGTGATCAAACTATTGTCAAAATCATTTTCTAATCGCACAAGTTATATTCCAGATTTTTAGTTGAAAATTAAAACCCATTTTTGGCATAGTAAAACATCTGAACTGGAAATATTCTATTTCATCAAAATTGTAGCCCTTTAAATTAGATTTCTAGCGCACTTTGAATCGCCTCAATCAGATACGGGAGAGAAAGTTATGACCAAAATATTGATTGCTGTGTAGAAAAAAAATATGTGTGCGATAGCAACTTTCCCTATTGGGTTGGTTTGAAAACCATTTTGAACGTGATTTTCAACATATTTTCTACTTCTACAAATACCTAACAACATAATACATATTAAAGACCTCTCATATATATCTCATACTCCAATATTTATCAATTATCATCATCAAATGAAGAAAATTCGTGATTTTTGTGAGAGAATTGAAGAGGACTTGCAAGAATTCAATCAAGTGGAGATTCAAACTTGATTTTTAGGTAAAGAAGAGAAGGCGCAAGTGGAGGTTCATCAAGAAACCATTGAAGAGATTCAAGATTTCAATATTCATCTTCATCTTCTCAATTTATCAAAAATTCGGGTTATGTCTTTACACTTAAATATAATTTCTTATAATTTCGACATGTTATTCTAATTTTAGACATTGTTAGGATGATGTGAACCATTGTTATGATATTTTTAGTTTTTAATTAATTATTTTGACTTTGATTTAATTTGTGGATGTTTATTATCGTTTTTATCGTTCTTTTCAATTGATTGATCACCAATTGAATTGTTAATGGATTTTATTGTTATCGATAGAGACAATAAGGTATAAACACAATATAATAAATATTGTAAAGTTCAATAGGTGTTCTAACACTTATTAATGCATTTATCATATTTGTATCTTTCATCGAGAGATAGAAAGGTCACATGAGAGAAATAGATTTGATCGCTATCGAGAGAGTCTTTCAATTAAATTGGGAACATTGATCAACATGAATAATTTTAAATTGTAACTTTAGTTGTTACACTAAAAATGGAATAATAAGAGGGATTCGATATCTTAACAATGCATCTCATATAATAACGCTCTCAACTTTTCATGATAATTTAGGTATTAATATAGAAAAAATCATAAATTTTGTTTGCTATTCGATTAAAGTTGCAATTCGATCAAATAGATAGTACTCGTGGGGTCAATAATTTATTCATCATTATGTTACTTGACCATGATCTCATACACTTGCGGATTTTCAGATGATCAATTTGCAACAAGCAACTAAGAAGAAAAATCAAAAGACTCCTAGAACAATTGATCAAGCTCTTGAAGATATGATTTTTCAAAATATGTCAAATTTTACCACTTCAAATAAAGTATGGGAGATTTTTTAAAGTAACATAACCTCTCAATCACAAATATATGAAATAAATTGCGCAAAAAAGTTTCTCATGATCCATGAATTCTAACTAACTCAAAATTATAATTTTTGGTGGCTGGGATGAGTGGACCTCTACAATATCAAAATCATTTTTGAATTATGTCATGTCTTGGCTACTAATGAAGAAGAGAAGCACAAGTTCATTGACTCTACATTCCAAGTTCATAAAGAGAAATCTTGGGGAAGAGAAGG